>JAVSCE010019484.1:0-115758 GCA_032199065.1 Smutsia gigantea
AGACTCAAATTCTTGTGGCCTGCTTGGAAAAAGAAAACAAACCACAGCAACACTGTCTGTATTCAGTATTCCATTCCCCTACATTTTAAGTGAGTTTTGTCAGATGTTATTGAGAGAGGAGTTCACTTAAATACTAAAACAACTTAATGGAAAGAAGTAGTTCACCCAGGATAAAAGTTTAAGGGTCTTTATAGCTTTTTTTTTTAAGGTGCACTCAACTTTCTGGAATAACAAAACTAAAACCAAACCAAACACAGAAGAAAAACAGTCCCCAGCAGCCCACAAACAAAAAACTCCACTGGCATTATCTTCATCACCATCTCCTAGAACAATTGCACCTTTTGTCATTTTTGGTGGAGGTACAGCTGCTGAAGAAGCCAAGATTTACTGGAGAAAGCTAAGACCTAGAAGGAGGGAAGAAAATGCTTCCTTTGTTAACAAAAAGCCGTTTCCATTAAAAAGTTTCAACATACTATGGAATAGTGAATGCACTTTTGTGAGCAAAAGCAAAGCATACAGTGAAGAAAAGCCGCCTGTCAATTAAGTAAACAGTCATCTGAAGACATCCCAAACCTTCCCCCTTTTTCCTGAAAAAGGAGGGCACAGGAGGAAGGGAATGTAGACTATTCCCTGAAGATGTGTCTATATGACACATAGGGCTTCTAGACTGATACAAAGTCTTTTAATCATGGTAGTAGGAAATCACAAGGTTAATCTGTTTTTTTTTTAAAAAGACCCCAGAGGTATAATAAATTGTTCTAGCATGCGTTAAAAACTTAGTGCTTGGGAAAGCATTTTATTGAATTTCACAAATATTCCAGTGAGTTTATTTTCCTTCATGAAGCAATGCCTTAAGACAGGTAAGGACAAGCTAGAGTTTCTGTTACACAACAGCAGGCTCTTGTGATAAATCTGATTACAATACCCTGTCAGAGGTGAACTTCCTGCTTAGCTATTAAAAAAAGAGTACTGTGCCTCGCCCTTATTGTTTTGAAGCAAAGATTCAGCTGAGAAAAAGCTAATGCTACACGCACCTGTTAATCCAAACTTAAAACGAGACTTTCTATTGCAAAGGAAAATTAATAAGGAATACAAGTAATATCTGAGGTAATGACAAAGCAATGTAATTCATTATCATGAAGGAAGGGCTCAACATGTATTAGGGTTCACAAAACAGTTCACCTGGCATTTTTAGTCTGCTAGAATTATCTTAATGGTTGTAAATCTACCATGTAGTAACAAAAAACACTTATGTTCAAAGTCTAGTCTTCTGGAAGTTTGTGGCGAATATATTATGTGAAATATAGTCTTGGTCCTGGGATGAGACCATTTTTGAAACATGGTTCCTGACTTGCACAAAGACAAACCTTACGAACTAATAGTTTTATGAACTGATGACCAATGAGGACTTGCCAACTGAACAAGAGACAGTAATTTGTTTTGGCCCCAGGATCAGATCTGGGAAAACCCTATTGGAGTCTTCCTTAAAATGTGTCTGTTCCCCAAATAGTCTGCTTATTGTTGCATAGCTATGTGAAAATTTCACATACTGTACTAAAGAAGATTAAAAGCTGGTATCTGAAAAGTATAATCCCCAAATAATTTCCATTTGATTTTGGAAGGGTTACGTGATTATTTTTGCAGCAGACTGATCTTTGTCATTATTCAGTTTTCTCTGGGCTAGTATAAAACATAGTTCCCATTTTCTTCTGGAAAGCAGAGGTGAGGAGAGACATGGGCTAAACATGCACGCTGGGCACTGGCCCAGGATCAAACAAAACCACAGGTAATCCACAAGAAATCACTGAGCAAATACAAGGTATGATTCTCCTAAAACGAGTATCAATGTAGCCTTAAACATACATTTTTTGATGAGGGGAATTCACTATTGGTTTCAGTATACTGGTGAATAGTACTAATTAACTGATAAGATTATCTCTCACACTAGTTTTCATGAGTGATACTGACACACCCATTAACTCACATTTTTGAACATCTTTGCTTATAAGCAAAGGTATATCCCTTACACATTTACCTCTAGAATATTAGTAAATGCTTTTTAATTTTTCAACCAAATGCCATTATTTAATGGCCTCCTGATATGTACATTATGTAATAAACATATCACAAGCTGTCTGGAAGTCTTGTACTTAGGTGGAAAAAACTCCCCAACAGATCAATTTGAAATCTCCTGAAAATATTTAAACTTATTCTGTTTTTAGCAATTTCAAGTTATTTGATCAATGAACACAGACTGAGTCCTTACTGTATATACAGAATTATATTAGATCTTATGGATAATAAAATAGAGGCATTAAATGTGGTCCTTACTCTCAGAGTATGCAAGACATACAAACAAACCTATGTATCACGTATTGCCTTTTACTCCTGTTTTAGAAATTCTATTTAGACCACATTCTCTAGCTATCTTTAAAATCCTGCAAAATACAAAAGAATACTCCTTTTGATGCTCTCCTATTGTGTCTCTGTCCCCTCACTCAAGATGAACTTAAAATAATCAACAAAAGAGATTATTCCAAGGGTATTTTGTGTAAACAAAAGCCTATAACCATGAACTCTCCAGTAACATGGTCCAACCTGAGAAATAATCTTAGGCCAAGAACCGACTAGTGACACTATTTGTGAATAGATTATAATTTTTAATAAAATCCAAGAAAGAATGACTATTAAGATGTGTTTAAGCATCTGAGAAAGAATTGTTCAGGTAACACCTAAAAGCATCTGAGTACTGACTCTACTTATAAACGTCTGAAAATTAGTATTCGGGACACTTCTGTTTTTGCCCTTGAAATATTAACTATGATGGAATAGAGTTCACAACCACAAACAATCAGAGAATTAGAAGAAAAAAAAAAAGAAATGGTTTCAGGCATTGGATAACAGGAAGCACAGGATTATAATCCCTGAGAGAGGAGAATTAAATGGCCCCAGTTTATGGCCTGGAGGCAATTACCAAACTGCACTGCAGGGACAGAGGGTGATACAGAGCCTGGTGGTCTTGCAGAGCTGAGACAGAGACGGTGTTCCTGGAAGCTGAGATGGCTGTAATTTGCAGACAGAATACCAGCAAGGATAAAGCTGTGCACAGACAGAACGCTGATCTGCGAAGGGGTACTCTCAAGTCTTTGGCTGAGTATGGCTGAGTATGAGCATATGTGAGAAAAAACCCGAGGCGAAGGGGGAAAAAAAAAAACAATAGATTTTTTTTCAATGAATCCAAACAATTTCAAGACCCCACACAAGGCACCAGTTGGAGTGGAAAGAATTCATAATATTGGGGACACTGGGTAAAGTCTTCCAAAGGATATGTCTTAGTAGGGGGGCTAAATTATTCCCAGAATAAAAGCTCCTGGACCAGCCATAAAAAAAAAAAACCTTAAGAATAAGCTTCTAAAGGATCAACTTGATCTTCAAGTTACCTAATTATACAACAGAACAAAAACCCAGAGTCCAACATTAAATTCAGTGTCTGCATCCAGTCAAAAATTACCAGGCATGCAAAGAAGCAGGAAGATGACACATTATTAGGAGATAAACCAATCAACAGAGACCCAGAAATAACAGACAGTAGAATTAGTAGACAAGAACTTTTAAACATCTATTATAAATACAGCTGATACTCGAACAATGCTAGTGTTAGAGGTGCCAAACCTCTAAGGAGTCAAAAATCTCTATAACTTTTGACTCCCCCAAAACTTAAGTATTAATAGCCTACTGTTGACTGGAACCCTCACGAATCACATAGTCAACACATATTTTGTTTGTTATATGTATTATATGCTATAGTCTTACCATAAAGTAAATTAGAGAAAAGAAAATGCTTTTTCATATTGTCACATCTCCAAAACTTTTTCCAATATATTTATTGAAAAAAAATCTGCACATAAGTGGACCTATACAGTTCAAACACGTTACTCAAGAGTCAACTGTATTGTCAATGTACTCAAGAATGTAAAAGAAAACATAAAACATAATGAGGGAAATGGAAAAAAAAAGACTAAAATGAAAAACATAGATTCTGAAATGAAAAATACACTGGATGGTTTAAAATTAGATTAGACACTAAGAAGTAATGATCAGTGAATATGAAGATCATAGAAACTATCCAAAATACAACACATTGAGAAAAAAGACCAAAAACAAAAACAAAAAAAACCCAGAAGCCATATGTCATTCTTGCAGTCATTTAAACATTTGGCAATAATGGGCTCTATTACTATTTGGAAGGACACAGAATAAATTTTCTTAAATAATTATATTTTTACAGAGTGAATTTAAGTGTCTATGTGAATAAAGAAGGTGGAATCAAATTTCCTAATTCAAAAGGAAATTACTAGTTAGATACCAATCCCAAGCATATAAACTCAGCCCAGGAAGCAATATTCTTTGCAAGAAGCTGAATTTATGGTAACCAAAATGAAAAGCAAGAGTCATACCCATGGACTTCCTGGAAACTATTTTTTAAAAACTTAGAAATGGCACATTTCAAAGATTTTTTTTAAACAGACTTTTAAAATGAAATTTTTATTTTTCAAAAATACTACATTTTTTTTTCTCCAAGCACCTTAATTACTCTCTTAATCCCCACCTTAGAGAAAAGCTATTCCATCTTGAAGACTTGAAGGGAGCCTATTACCTTTTTAATGGCTGCGATATGCCTGCATTTTTAAATATATTATTTCAAATAATCCTCATGAAAACGCTAATGAAGTAGAGGTCTTATTTATTTCCAAGTCACATTTCTTCTTAGGCCTGTTTGCTTATTGGAAAAATATGGAAAATGGACTAAATGATCTCTAAATTTCCCTCCAGCTTTAATATTCCATGAATTTTATATAAAAGATCCTGGTGTCTATTCCTGAGAAGCTTACAATTTGGTGAGGAAGGTAAAGTCAAGTAATAATTTTAGGCACCAGCAAAAAGTGCAAATAACATCAACCAAGCAAAAATTATCAATATAAATTGGGCAGTGAGTGGCCCTGAGAAACAGGTTAAAGCCCAGTAAGTTATAATGTAAGATACAGAATACACTGGGGACTAAGGAAAATGAGAGAGAGAGAAGGGGAGAGGGGAGAGGAGTGGGAAGAAAGGAGGAAGGGAGAGAGGAAAGAGAGAATTTTTATTAGCTAGGACTAAGTTGGTAACTAATGTAGAAATGATAACTCAGTTCCTTTGGTCCCTCTTGAAAACTGAAGAATGTAAAGGCACATACCTAGAATTATTGCACTAAATGTCTTTTCCTTTCAGCAGAACATTGAAACAAGGCTCAGATGACCAGCCATACACAAATTTTTAGCAGCTAAATTTAAAACTACTAATTAATGCATTATACAGAGTTTTCAAATCAATAATTTTTTTAAAACCCTCCATCTATGTGACAGTTTCAAGGTAGAGTCATTATTGTCCAAGGCATGCCCAAGGCAGGATGTCATTAAAAAAGATGAAAAACCAATCAACCTTAAGTCCAGGCTGTCTGAAACTAAGAACTTGGGTTACTCTTCTCCCACAGATGAACAGGGCTCCTAAGGTGGCAGGGGCACCTTACGCTTCAGTATTTACCTCTGTGATTATACTCAAGTTCGGTAATTCTACTACAACATCTCACACAAATTAGCTGGGGTCTGGAGTATTGACTAGAAAAGCAGGCTGTGGCCTCTGTGTACCCCAGTCCTATAAATAAACTATCACAACCCTACCCAAGCTGAGAAAGTCTAAACTGCCTTTCCATAAAGATCCGCCTTTCAGGAAGGCTGTCTGGCTAGCCAGCCTGTGCCTCATGCCAGGACATGTGTACTCCCTGACCCACTGTCACTACCAGCCTGGACCACCTTCCAGTTGGATCCCCTATCCCTGCCTTCTGTTTCTGGCTGCCATCTCTGCCAAGGGGCCACCTCTTAGTTTAGGCCTCCAGACTGGAGTTCCTTTTTGACCTCAATAACCTACTCCCCCACCGGCCCTGTTCCCTGCCTCGCCCCTCACCCAATCTTCATTGCTTGCTATGGTCCCTCTTTTTGTCTCCCTCCAAACTAAGGCTGCGTTGGCCATGCTGGACTACGTTCAGAGTGAGAGTACCAAGCATGTTACCCAATCTCTCTGTGTCTGTTTCCTCATCTGAAAAACAGGGGTAATAATCATACACACATACACACTTCACAGGGTTGGTATGAATAATACATGATTTATAAAGTACTTGAAACAGGGCCTGGTACATAAGAAGCACTACCACTATTATTATTATTTCCTTTCTGTTTTTTCCAGGTCCTGTGCAGCTGCAGCTCTACCCTCCTTCCTTGCACTGCCCACGGATGTACACCATGGCAAGTCTTCTCCCTCCTGGCAATGGGATACATGGCGACCACAGGAAAGTAGCCCCGGGCACGCACCTCCGAGCTTGCTTTCTGCTCCTTACATCTACAGGAACCTGTCCACACAAGTTGTTCTGGGGATATAGCCACCTCTGCTTTAAAAACCTAATGTTTACAAGAAACTCACCTTAACCCAAAGATATACACAGACTAAAAGTGAAGGGATGGAAAAAGATATTTCATGCAAACAACAAAGAGAAAAAAGCAGGTGTTGCAGTACTTGTATCAGACAAAATAGACTTCAAAACGAAGAAAGTAGCAAAAGATAAAGAAGGACATTACATAATGATAAAGGGGTCAGTCCAACAAGAAGATATAACCATTATAAATATATATGCACCCAACACAGGAGCGCCAGCATATGTGAGACAAATACTAACAGAATTAAAGGAGGAAATAGACAGCAATGCATTCATCTTAGGAGACTTCAACACACTACTCACTCCAGAGGACAGATCAACCAGACAGAAAATATGTAAAGACACAGAGGCACTGAACAACACACTAGAACAGATGGACCTAACAAGACATCTACAGAACTCTACACCCCAAAGCAGCAGGATACACATTCTTCTCAAGTGCACATGGAACATTTTCCAGAATAGACCACATACTAGGCCACAAAAAGAACCTCAGTAATTTCAAAAATATTGAAATCCTACCAACCAACTTCTCAGATCACCAAGGTATAAAACTAGAAATCAATTTTAGAAAGAAATCAAAAAGGCTCATAAATACATGGAGACTTAACAACACTCTTCTAATTAATCAATGGGTTAACGACCAAATCAAAACAGAAATCAAAGAATATATGGAGACTAATGACAACAACAACACAAAGCCACAACTTCTGTGGGACGCAGCAAAGGCAGTTCTAAGAGGAAAGTATATTGCAATCCAGGCCTATTTAAAGAAGGAAGAACATTCCCAAATGAATAGTCTGAAGACACAATTACTGAAATTGGAAAAAGAAGAACAAATGAGGCCCAAAGTCACCAGAGGAGGGACATAATAAAGATTAGAGAAGAAATAAATAAAATTGAGAAGAATAAAACAATAGAAATAATCAATGAAACCAAGAGCTGGTTCTTTGAAAAAATAAACAAAATAGATAAACCCCTAGCCAGACTCATTAAGAGAAAAAGAGAATCTACACACATAAACACAATCAGAAATGAGAAAGGAAAAATCACGACGGACCCCACAGAAATACAAAGAATCATAAGAGAATATTATGAGAATCTATATGCTAACAAGCTGGAAAACATAGAAGAAATGGACAACTTCTTAGAAAAATACAACCTTCCAAGACTGACCAAGCAAGAAACAGAAAAACTAAACAGACCAATCACCAGCGACGAAATCGAATTGGTAATCAAAAAACTACCCAAGAACAAAACCCCCGGGCCTGATGGATTCACCTCTGAATTCTACCAGACATATAGAGAAGAAATAACACCCATTCTCCTTAAAGTTTTCCAAAAAATAGAAGAGGAGGGAATACTTCCAAACTCATTCTATGAAGCCAGCATCACTCTAATACCAAAACCGGGCAAAGACCTCACCAAAAAAGAAAATTACAGACCAATATCCCTGATGAACGTAGATGCAAAAATACTCAACAAAATATTAGCAAACCGAATTCAAAAATACATCAAGAGGATCATACACCATGATCAAGTGGGATTCATCCCAGGGATGCAAGGAGGGTACAACAATCGAAAATCCATCAACATCATCCACCACATCAACAAAAAGAAGAACAAAAACCACATGATCATCTCCATAGATGCTGAAAAAGCATTTGACAAAATTCAGCATCCATTCCTGATTAAAACTCTCAACAAAATGGGTATAGAGGGCAAGTACCTCAACATCATAAAGGCTATATATGACAAACCCACAGCTAACATCATACTTAACGGCGAGACGCTGAAAGCTTTTCATCTAAGATCGGGAACAAGACAGGGATGCCCACTCTCTCCACTGTTATTCAACATAGTACTGGAGGTCCTAGCCACAGCAATCAGACAAAACAAAGACATACAAGGCATCCAGATTGGTAAAGAAGAAGTCAAATTGTCACTATTTGCAGATGACATGATACTGTATATAAAAAACCCTAAAGATTCCATTCCAAAACTACTAGAACTAATATCTGAATTCAGCAAAGTTGCAGGATACAAAATTAACACACAGAAATCTGTTGCTTTCCTATACACTAATGATGAACTAACAGAAAGAGAAATCAGAAAAACAATTCCATTCACAATTGCATCAAAAAGAATAAAATACCTAGGAATAAACCTAACGAAGGAAGTGAAAGACCTGTACTCTGAAAACTACAAGACACTCCTAAGAGAAATTAAAGAGGACACTAACAAATGGAAATGCATCCCATGCTCTTGGCTAGGAAGAATAAATATTGTCAAAATGGCTGTACTACCTAAAGCAATCTACAGATTCAATGCAATCCCTATCAAACTACCAACAGCTTTCTTCAATGAACTGGAACAAATAATTCTAAAATTCATATGGAACCACAAAAGACCCCGAATAGCCAAATCAATCCTGAGAAGGAGGAATAAAACAGGGGGAATTACACTCCCTGACTTCAAGCTCTACTACAAAGCCACAGTAATCAAGACAATTTGGTATTGGCACAAAAACAGACCCACAGACCAGTGGAACAGAATAGAAAATCCAAACATTAGCCCAAACATATACAGTCAATTAATATTTGATAAAAGTGCCTTGGATATACAATGGGGAGATGACAGCCTCTTTAGCAGCTGGTGTTGGAAAAACTGGACAGCTACATGTAAGAGAATGAAACTGGACTACTGTCTAGCCCCATACACAAAGGTAAACTCAAGGTGGATCAAAGACTTGAATGTAAGTCATGAAACCATAAAACTCTTAGAAAAAAACATAGGCAAAAATCTCTTGGACATAAACATGAGCAACTTCTTCATGAACATATCTCCCCGGGCAAGGGAAACAAAAGCAAAAATGAACAAGTGGGACTATATCAAGCTGAAAAGCTTCTGTACAGCAAAGGACACCATCAGTAGAACAAAAAGACATCCTACAGTATGGGAGAATATATTCATAAAAAACGTATCTGATAAAGGGTTGACATCCAAAATATATAAAGAACTCATGCACCTTAACAAACAGAAAGCAAATAATCCAATTAAGAAATGGGCAGAGGACATGAATAGACACTTCTCCAAAGAAGAAATTCAGATGGCCAACAGGCACATGAAAAGATGCTCCACATCGCTAATCATCAGAGAAATGCAGATTAAAACCACAATGAGATATCACCTCACACCAGTGAGGATGGCCAACATCCAAAACACAAACAACAACAAATGTTGGCGAGGATGTGGAGAAAAGGGAACCCTCCTACACTGCTGGTGGGAATGCAAATTAGTTCAACCATTGTGGAAAGCAGTATGGAGGTTCCTCAAAAAACTCAAAATAGAAATACCATTTGACCCAGGAATTCCACTCCTAGGAATTTACCCTAAGAATGCAGCAGCCCAATTTGAAAAGGACAGATGCACCCCTATGTTTATTGCAGCACTATTTACAATAGCCAAGAAATGGAAGCAACCTAAGTGTCCATCAGTAGATGAATGGATAAAGAAGATGTGGTACATATACACAATGGAATATTATTCAGCCATAAGAAGAAAGCAAATCCTACCATTTGCAACAACATGGATGGAGCTAGAGGGTATTATGGTCAGTGAAATAAGCCAAGCCGAAAAAGACAAGTATCAAATGATTTCACTCATATGTGGAGTATAAGAACAAAGAAAAAATACTGAAGGAACAAAACAACAGCAGACTCACAGAACCCAAGAACGGACTAATAGTTACCAAAGGGAAAGGGACTGGGGAAAATGGGCGGGAAGGGAGGGATAAGAGGGAAAAAGGGGCATTACGATTAGCTGATGTAATGTTGGGGGGGCACGGGGAGGGCAGTACAACTCAGAGAAGACAAGTAGTGATTCTATAGCATCTCACTGCGCTGATGGACAGTGACTGTAATGGGGTTGGTGGGGGGGACCTGACGAAGGGATAGTTTAATAACCGTAATACTGCACATGTAATTGTAGATTAATGATAATAAAATAAATTATATTAAAAAAAAACCTAATGTTATCTACAGATCACTCATAGTGACCAATATTCTAAATCAATGCAAAATACTGCTAATATTGAATAACTCAGATATAAAATGTTATAGTATGTTGCAAGCTTATTTCCTTTTATTTCCAATCATCTACTCCCTTCTGGCTCAATGTTTCAAAATTAGTGCTTTATATTCTTACTGTTTCATAGTGTCTATTTAAATGTTTTAGAGAACGGACAAATAGTTACCAAAGGGAAAGGGACTGGGGAGGATGGGTGGGAAGGGAGGGGTAAAGGGGAAGAAAGGACATTACGATTAGCAGATGTAATGTTCGGGGGGCACGGGGAGGGCTGTACAACCCAGAGAGGACAAGTAGTGACTCTATGGCATCTCCCTAAGCTGATGGACAGTGACTGCAATGGGGTTGGGCGGGGGGGGGAACCTGATGAAGGGGGTAGTGTAATCACCATAATATTACTCATTTAATTGTAGATTAATGATATCAAAATAAACTAAAAATATATATATATATATATAAGTTGGTCACAGGGATTGTGTTACAGCATGGAGAATATAGTCAATGATTCTGTAACATCTTTCTATGTTGACAATAGCTGCAGTAGTGGGGGTGAGGATTTAATAATGTGGCTAACTGTTGAACCACTGTGTTGTATGCTTGAAACCAATAGAAGAGTATAAATAAATGATACTTCAATAAAAAAAAAAGAACTAGGGTAATGAGGAGGGCAGAATATCAGGCAAACAGACAAAAAATAATACAATGAGTAAAAGGCCTTAAGTACTGTAGTTACAAGTCTGAGACCACCAACTACATGACCTCGGCAAATCATTCTCCCTTTCTGAGGTGCATGCTCAGATGGAAAAGTGGGAGGATGATGACCCACACTTACACAGGGATAAGGATCACGAATACCTCTGCAATTAAACCACCAACAATGTGAAGGTTGTAAAGGTTAGGATGGCCTATGAAAATAATTCCTGAAGTGGGCAAATGGAGGATAATATTTAACATTAATATTTAGTATACTGAAAGCCTTCTGATGAGGAGCACAGGGAAGATAACCTTTGAGTAATATAGTGATAAAGACTCATAATTAAAGGATAGAAGCCATCCACTGGAGACATCTAAAAACAGATCTAGAAAAAGATTAGCAAGCAAAGCACTTAAAATAGTGTCTCTTCAAACAGTTAATAATTTTCTTCTCTTTTCTCCAAAGCAATATCGTGTGCAAATAACAAAAAACATTCAAAAATTTGAAATTACCTCAGTCATTATATAAAACTTCTAAAGTTTAGTTTCAACAATATGCTTATTTGCAATTCACAAACCTTATATTGTAACTATATTTTGAGGATAACCTTAATGGAGTAGAAAAAGCCACATAAAGAAAATAAAAAACAGTAATTCTACTCTTGATGAAATTATGACTTATGTGCCATATTTGGTTAGAACAAAAACTACGTAACATTTTTAAAACCTCTGACACCAAATAATAGTCAGGAAGGAATATAATCACCACATTACTTTTGTGTCTTACCAGTGACTACAAAGTGAAAAAGAAAATGACTTACCTCTATAGCAAAGATTCCTTTGTCACGCCCATATAATTTCATCTCTTCTGGAAAATGCTGAAAAGCATTTATGTAAGGAATATGGTCCTCTTCAACAAATCTGTATTTTCAAAAATAAAGAGTTTCAGTAAGAGATATGTATGTCTTAGAAAAGTAAACTAAAGAGTTGAAAATGTATTTCAAGGACAAGGTAAGAATCAATTGAGCATGTTACAGCTCCCACATACTTTCAGGATAAATCTGAAAATATCGATTATTCTCTGTACCCATGTGTGGAGAAAACATTTCGTCAATTATCTAATGATCTCTTAAGTTACTGACTAAAGAGATGATGAGGTACATACATTTGTCAATTCACCACTATGCTTACAGACATGGAGCTCCTTCTAGGCCTAGCTCCTACTCATCTTTTAAATCACTTCTTCAGGGAGACTTTCCTTGATCTCTGTTTTCCTTGTTAGAACACCTACCTCCCTTGTCTACCATTCTGTCCCTACTACCTTGATAGCACATGGTAGATGCTTGTCACTGAAGAACAATGAAGAGAAGGGACCTTGCCCATTTGCTTACCATTCTGTCCCAATGTCTGGTACATAATAGCTGATCAAATATTTTAAGCAAATTACTGCATTTAAAGAAAATAGCACACATATATAAATATATATACATATTTATTTACAATTCATTCAGTTATTCAACAGAAATTTAGTATTATATAAAGCAACACTATTCTAGGCTGTGGGGAAACAGTAGTGAACAAAACAGGAAAATATTCTTCTTCCCAAGGAGTTTATATTCTAGTGAAGAGAAAGACGACAAACAAAATAATTAAATGAAATCTATCTGTAAGGAAAAAATGGTAAGAAGAAAAATAAAGTAGGGAAGAACAGAATAAGGAATGGAGATATTACAACCTGTGCCCTATATATATGCATATCAATATATTGGATTTTTAAAATAAGAAAACTGTTAAGGGAAAAATAAGATAAAGACAGGAATAAGTTAATATAGAAATATGTTACTTCCAAGTCTTTGTTGCTGCTAGAGCCAGATTGACATCTGGCTTTCAGCTTTCTACAAGTTAAAGAACAATATTGATTTAACTTCAATTTCAAACAAAAAATGTGATTAACTTTTTAGTCTACTGGAAGTTGAGAATTATTTTATGTAAAAATAGTATTTTATGAAGCTTAATGATAAAACAGGGTTCTTTAAAGGAAATGACCTCATTAGTTTCTTTAACTTATATAAAATATTTGTGCACAGCAGTCATCATTCGTATTATTTTGGACCTACATTTTTGGTTTAATATTATTTCCTATACAGGATGCATTACAAGCTTATCACTTTCATAACTATCTCATATTCCACAATGTTGATATATTCATAATTTATGTAGTTATTACTCCCATGTGATAATACATATATGCTAGCACTGTGTGAGGTGTTGGGAGTGCAGAAATGATAATACACGAAGAGGTCCCAACATGAGAGTCACAGACAGCCTGCGGATGGGTCAGTACACACGGTGCGCAGTCGCCCATCAAGGCGCATACTGTACTTGTAGGAGCAGAGGAAGGAATGAGAAACCGACCCAGAGGAAGCAGAGATATCTGCATAGAGCAGGTCTTGGGCATCTGGTGTTTTAACAATGTTCACCATTTGTAACAGTGCTGCTCCCAAGATTTTTTGTTGCTGTTGATTTGAATTTCCTTTTGGAAAAATATACACTTTCCCAAAACACAGATACTAAATCAAAGTTCTGAACAATCTATTTCCTTTGTTAAGTAATATCAGATGGTGTTTGCATCAAGCCAGGAAGTTGACAGAGGAACTGCCATAGACTAAAAGCATTCGATATACCCTTCCAGCCCAACAGACCAATACTCTAGCCATTTCCCCTAGAAACAGTCTCTATAATTTTACTGTACTTTTCAAAAGTTTCAATCTATGACAGATTGGAAATTTAACAGATTGCTTCTTCATCTCAGGTTATTTAAGGAGCACTGCCCTAGAGTTAAGCCTTGTTTACCTGTAAAACACACCGTGAACCTGTTCACCTCTTTACATTTCTATTACCACCCCCGTAATCCAAGTCCCTATCTCTTGCCTGAATGTAGTAAAAGACCTGTCGCCCCTGCTTCCACCCTTGCCTACCTAGAACCCATTTCCTCACAGCTGCCTGAATGATCAGATCATGACTTGCCTGCTAAAATCCCCAGGGACTCACTATCACACTTCAAAAGCCAAACTCCTTATGTGTGTAAGGTTCCCATCAGGAGTGATGAATATGCCCTGGAAATAGAGGCAATGGTTGCACAACCCTGTGAATAAACAGAAAACGACTGAACTGCACATTTTAAAAGGATGAATTTTATTGTATATGAATTATACCTCAATTAAAAAAAATCCAAACACCTAACTTGGTTTACAGAGACCTATGTCTGGCCCCTGCTTAATGTCTACCTACCATCCTCCTCCTCCTTCAAATCCTCTTCGCCTGTCACACTGTCTCCTCTCCTCTGCTCCTTGATCACATAGAGCGTGCTACTGCTTTAGAGCTTGGCACTAGCCATCTCCCTTACCTGGAATTTTAGTATTTCTGATATTCACCTGCTGCCTCTATTTTCATTTAAAGTTCAGCTTAAATTCCCCCTTTCCTAATAACCAATCCAAGGTAGCCATCTAGTCAGTCTCTAGCACATCATATTATTTCAATCTTCTGCATAGCACTTCACTTATCAGTTTTTAACTTATTTATGTATTTGCTCATCTGTTTCCTCCTCTAGTCTTGAACTTCACAAGGGCAGGGACTTGATTTATGTGGTACAGACTGTATCTCAAAGGTCTAGACTCTAGAACAATACCTACATACAGTCAATATTCAATAAATATTTGTGGAATGAATACACGTTGACTATTCAAATTTATTATTTATTTAAGATCAGGGTGATAGTCTCTTCTGCTACTATTCCAACCAATTAAACTTGGCCCCAAATTTTTACTGTCCCACAGAGCAAAATAAAAGCCCTCAGCTAACTAGATCCAATCTCCTTGGAGGTACGTTATAATTCCTCTTGGAGGGAAGAGAGGAAAAGAGGGAGGAAGGGGAAGAGGGACAGAGAGACAAAGCTGTGGGATCTTACCCCCATTCTTCCAACTACATGTAATATCCTCCCTGAGAAGAATTTCAGGTAAATACTTTCTCCATCTTGTTATATTTCCAGGAGAGTTTTGTTACCCCCTTATATTGCCCTGGGTAGGAAAGCTAGCCCCTGTATCTAGCTCTAATGACATGATTAGATTGCTGTTTCTGTTAAGATCCTCTTGATTATCAGGAGGAAAATGGACAGAAGCATACAAGACTGCAGGAACAGGGCTCACCGGGAGGTTGCTAAGTAATTCAAGCAAAGATAGAGACAAAGCGAATAGGAGAAAAATGGTTTTGAGAGTTATTTTGGAAGTATAACTGATAGGACATAATGACTGTGTAAGTGCAGAGAAGTAAGAGTCAAGGATGATTCTTAGGTTTCTGGACAGGTGCAGCAGAGTGCATGACATTTATAAAGAAAAGGCTGGAGAAGGAGCTGGATTGAGGAGAAAGATGATGAACCTCTTTCAGTCGTGCCAATTTTGAGACACCATAAAGACATTCAAGCAGTATCCAGTAGGCAACTAACTGTATGTATGAATATATGGGTCTGGTCCTCAGGAGACAAGTCTGGGCTGGAGATATAAACTTGAGAGTCATCATCCCACAGATGGTAATTAGAGCCTTGGGAGAAGATGAGATCACCCAACGAGGGCATAAAGGGCAAGACGAGGTTTTTAACTTAACAATAAAATTCACTGAATCACAGACTACCTGCGTGCAGAGTTAATCACATCTGAGAAAACCCTTGCCATTTGGTTGATGTGGCCAAAGTCAAAGGCTCTATCATGATTTATGGGAGGCGTTTTATTTAATCAAAGGGTGTACTGCCAATGATAATGATTATGATGATGGTGAAGAAAACAAAAACATTAAGAAGTAGCATTGAGTTATACTATGTGCCAGGATTGTTGTAAGTGCTTCTCATGGAGTACTAATTATTGAAAGTACTATCTTTCAATGAGGTAGATACTATTTTAGCACCACTTTACTAATGAGGAAACAGGCAGAGAGAAATTAAAAGAATTTACTCAAGGTCACATAAGATGTAAGTGGCACAGCCAAGATTCTAAGCCAAGAGTCTGGTTCTAACTCTGTGCTTTTAAAACCACTCTACACACTGATTAAACCCAAATGTTATTACTTAGAACACATATAAGGCAACAGAAAAATTAACACATTAATGATTTTGGCACATCATCTATTTAATGAGAAATTCTTACATACAATGCCGTAATTCACTCATTAACTCTAAGACCCTGAAGATTGTCCTGAAAAATGTAAATGCTGACTTCCTACATAACAGCCTTTTCCAATAGTTTTGTTCTCAATTTTACCTTAAAAACATAGACAACCTAAATTTGAGTTCTTAACATCAATGTATATTTTTGTATAACTATTATAACCATTTGCCAATGTAAAGGTCATCTGTTTATCTTCTGAGAATTAAAAATACTTAGAACTGCTACTCAGGTACTTAAATGTCACTTTTCATCTTCAAAGCATTTTACTCGCACAAGATAATTAATTTTCCAACACCTCATGTAAGGTGAATACAATTATTTACACCATATAAATAAGGAAACCAAGGAGATGAATTAGTAGCCCAGGGAAGATTAAATTTCAGAATCAAAACTTGGGCTACCCAATCTTTCCCATTCCTTCCTCAATTTAAGCCTTCTTGTAAAATTCAAAATATCCAAAGGTCATCTCCCAATTCACACAGATACGTGGTGCGAGAGGCCGAGCTTACCGCAAAAGATCTGAAAGAGTAATTGTCTCTCTCTGCCAAAGTAATGACAGGTAGCAGAAAGCAAGTGTCCTTGGCACAGTCATCTTCACAATTCCCTTCTCCTTTCGTAGGGAATATTCGACTCCATCAACAGATCCAGAACAGATGGATGCTGTTTCTTAGGGAATAAATGGAGATCTTTAAAAGTGCAAGTAATTTTCTGGACAACAAAATGAGATTACAATTGATATAATTGTTGCAAAAGCAATTCGGCAATAAAGAGCAATGGCAGTTTAGAGGAAAATGGCCAAAAGGTAATTGTTGGATTTTTATGGGAATGGTATGAGCTGGGATTCTAAAGATGGATTTTACCCCCTTGAAATTTTTTATGGTGAACAGGGATAATTTCTCACATAAATGACAGGATAAACAAGCACAAGGAAAAGCAAAAAATGTGTAACTCCTTCAACCCAGGCTTTAACTCACATGTCCCCTTCCCCTTCCCTGGGGCCCTCCCAACAGCTGGGACAGCACCTCCTCCCTCCTATCTTCCAGGCATCCTTTACCACTTTACCAGGGCATTATTTTATCCCCACTCTTTCATTCAATACATTTTCATCTCATTCTCTGTGCCACGGTTCTGGGTCTAGGGAAATGACAATAAGCAGTGTCTCATCTCTCCTGGAACTTCCATTCTAATACTGGGAGACAGTAAATAGAAAAATATTACAACTGACAGGCGGTGTTAAAAAAAAAACAAGCACAACAGAAAAATACTGATGTCAGGGCATACAAAGAGATGAGAAGGGACACATGCTGTTGTTCCATATGGGTGGTCAGAGAAGTTTTTTGGGAAAGGTAACACCTGAGCAGAAACTTGAATGCATTCACAAAGTCAGTCTTAAGGATCTCAAGAAAAACACCAAGAACATCAGCAGGAGTGAACTTGAAGGAACAGCAGGGAAACTAGTATGGCAAGAGCATCCTGGGTAACGGGAAAGTGGTAGATGATAGACCAGAGTAAGGAACCATGTTGCGTAGGTCATGATTTGTACTTTGGATTTTACTCTACGTATGATAAGTTTCTGCTGAGTTTTAAACAGAGGAGCAACATGATCTCATTATGTTTTTTAAAAGGTCACACTGGCTACAGAATGAAGAATGGAGTAACAGGAGGGATTCCAGGGGCCCAGTGATGGGCACTTGGCCTGGAGTGGAAGCATTGTGGGTGGTGAGAAGTTGTTGGAATCTGAACATATTTTTTTTTCCTGGTACAACTTTTTAAAATTTTATTTTGGTATCATTAATATACAATTAGATGAGCAACACTGTGGTTACTAGATTCCCCCCATTATCAAGTCCCCACCAAATAGCCCATTACAGTCACTGTACATCAGCATAGTAAGATGCTATAGAATCACTACTTGTCTTCTCTGTGTTGTACAGCCTTCCCCGTGCCCCCCCCCAACATTATGTGTGCTAATCGTAATGCCCCTTTTTCCCCTTATCCCTCCCTTCCCACCCATTCTCTACAGTTCCTTTCCCTTTGGTAACTGCTAGTCCATTCTTGGGTTCTGTGAGTCTGCTGCTGTTTTGTTCCTTCAGTTTTTTTCTTTGTTTTTTACTCCACAGATGAGTGAAATCATTTGATACTTGTCTTTCTCCGCCTGGCTTATTTCACTGAGCATAATACACTCTAGCTCCATCCATGTTGTTGCAAATGGTAGGATTTGTTTTCTTCTTATGGCTGAATAATATTCCATTGTGTATATGTACCACATCTTCTTTATCCATTCATCTACTGATGGACACTTAGGTTGCTTCCATTTCTTGGCTATTGTAAATAGTGCTGTGATAAACATAGGGGTGCATCTGTCTTTTTCAAACTGCGCTGCTGCATCCTTAGGGTAAGTTCCTAGGAGTGGGATTCCTGGGTCAAATGGTATTTCAATTTTGAGTTTTTTAAGGAACCTCCATACTGCTTTCCACAATGGTTGAACTAATTTACATTCCCAAAAGCAGTATAAGAGGGTTCCCCTTTCTCCACATGCTTGCCAACATTTCTTGTTGTTTGTCTTTTGGATGGCGGCCATCATAACAGGTGTGAGGTGATATCTCATTGTGGTTTTAATTTGCATTTCTCTGATGACTAGTGAAATGGAGCAT
Source organism: Smutsia gigantea (assembly GCA_032199065.1). Classification (NCBI taxonomy): domain Eukaryota; kingdom Metazoa; phylum Chordata; class Mammalia; order Pholidota; family Manidae; genus Smutsia; species Smutsia gigantea. The sequence continues at coordinate 19,176 of JAVSCE010019484.1, forward strand.
CTTTTCATGTTCCTGTTGGCCATCTGAATTTCTTCTTTGGAGAAGTGTCGTTCAGCTTCTTTGCCCATTTTTTAATTGGCTTATTTGCCTTTTGTTTGTTGAGGAGCATGAGCTCTTTATATAATTTGGATGTCAACCCCTTATTGGATATGTCATTTATGAATATATTCTCCCATACTGTAGGATGTCTTTTTGTTCTACTGATGGTATCCTTTGCAGTACAGAGCTTTTTAGTTTAATATAGTCCCATTTGTTCATTTTTGCTTCTGTTTCCCTTGCCTGGGGAGATACGTTCATGAAGAAGTTGCTCATGTTTATGTCCAAGAGATTTTTGCCTATGTTTTTTTTCTAAGAGTTTTATGGTTTTATGACTTACATTCAGGTCTTTGATCCATTTTGAGTTTCCTTTTGTGTATGGGGTTAGGCAGTAATCCAATTTCATTCTCTTACATGTAGCTGTCCAGTTTTGTCAACACCAGCTGTTGAAGAGGCTGTCATTTCCCCATTGTATATCCATGGCTCCCTTCTCATTTATTAATTGACCATATATGCTTGGGTTTATATCTAGGTTCTCTATTCTGTTCCACTGGTCTATGGGTCTGTTCTTGTGCCAGTACCAAATTGTCTTGATTACTGTAGCTTTGTAGTAGAGCTTGAAGTCAGGGAGAGCAATTCCCCCTGCTTTATTCTTCCTTCTTAGGATTTCTTTGGCTATTCGGGATCTTTTGTGGTTCCCTATGAATTTTAGAACTATTTGCTCTAGTTGATTGAAGAATGCTATAGGTATTTTGATAGGGATTGCATTGAATCTGTAGATTGCTTTAGGCAGGATGGCCATTTTGACAATATTATTTCTTCCTACCCAAGAGCATGGGATGAATTTCCATTTATTAGTGTCCTCTTTAATTTCTCTTCAGAGTGTCTTATAGTTTTCAAGGTATAGGTCTTTCACTTCTTTGGTTAGCTTTATTCCTAAGTATTTTATTCTTTTGGCTGCGATTGTGAATGGAATTGTTTTCCTGATTTCTCTTTCTGCTAGTTCATCATTAGTGTATAGGAATGCAACAGACTTCTGTGTATTAGTTTTGTATCCCGCAACTTTGCTGAATTCAGATATTAGATCTAATAGTTTTGGAGTGGATCCTTTACTTTTTTTATGTACAATATCATGTCATCTGCAAACAGAGACAGTTTGACTTCTTCCTTGCCAATCTGAATGCCTTTTATTTCTTTGTGTTGTCCGATTGCTGTGGCTAGGACCTCCAGAACTATGTTGAACAAAAGTGGGGAGACTGGGCATCCTTGTCTTGTTCCCAATCTTAAAGGAAAAGCTTTCAGCTTCTCGCTATTAAGTATAATGTTGGCGGTGGGTTTGTCATATATGGCCTTTATTATGTTGAGGTACTTGCCCTCTATACCCATTTTGTTGAGAGTTTTTATTATGAATGAATGTTGAATTTTGTCGAATGCTTTTTCAGTATCTATGAAGATGATCACGGTTTTTGTCCTTCTTTTTGTTGATGTAGTGGATGATATTGATGGATTTTTTAATGTTGTACCATCCTTGCATCCCTGGGATGAATCCCACTTGATCATGATGGATGATCTTTTTGAATTCTGTTTGCTGATATTTTGTTGAGTATTTTTGCATCTATGTTCATCAGGGATATTGGTCTGTAATTTTCTTTTTTTGTGGTGTCTTTGCCTGGTTTTGGTATTACAGTGATGTTGGCCTTGCAGAATGAGTTTGGGAGTATTCCCTCCTCTTCTACTTTTTGGAAAACTTTAATGAGGATGGGTATTAGGTCTTCACTAAATGTTTGATAAAATTCAGCAGTGAAACCACCTGGTCCAGGTGTTTTATTCTTAGGCAGTTTTTTGATTACCAATTCAATTTCTTTGCTGGTAATTGGTCTATTCAGATTTTCTGTTTCTTCCTGGGTCAGCCTTGGAAGGGTGTATTTTTCTAGAAAGTTGTCCATTTCTTCTAGGTTATCCAGTTTGTTACCATATAATTTTTCATACTATTCTCTCAGAATTCTTTGTATTTCTGTGGTGTCCATAGAGATTTTCCTTTCTCATTTCTGATTCTGTTTATGTGTGTAGACTCTCTTTTTTTCTTGATAAGTCTGGCTAGGGGTTTATCTGTTTTGTTTATTTTCTTGAAGAACCAGCTCCTGCTTTCATTGATTCTTTCTATTGTTTTATTCTTCTCAATTTTATTTATTTCTGCTTTAATCTTTATTATGTCCCTCCTTCTACTGACTTTGGGCCTCATTTGTTCTTCCTTTTCAAGTTTCATTAATTGTGAGTTTAGACTGTTTATTTGGGATTGTTCTGAGGTAGACCTGTATTGCAGTATACTTCCCTCTTAGCACGGCCTTCGCTGCATCCCACAGATTTTGTGGTGTTGAATTATTGTTGTCATTTGTCTCCATATATTGCTTGATCTCTGTTTTTATTTGGTCATTGCTCCATTGATTATTTAGGAGCATGCTATTAAGTCTCCACATGTTTGTGGGCTTTTTCATTTTCTTTTTGTAAATTATTTCTAGTTTTATACCTTTGTGATCTGAGAAGCTGGTTGGTACAATTTCAATCTTTTTTAATTTACTGAGATTCTTTTTATGGCCTAATATATAATCTATTCTTGAAAACGTTCCATGTGCACTTGAGAAGAATGTGTATCCTGTTGCTTTTGGGTGGAGTGTTCTGTAGATGTCCATTAGGTCCATCTGTTCTAATATGTTGTTCAATGCATGTCTCTTTCCTTATTTTCTGTCCGGCTGATCAGTCCTTTGGAGTGAGTGGTGTGTGGAAGTCTCCTAAAATGAATGCATTGCACTCTATTTCCCCCTTTAATTCTGTTAGTATTTGTTTCACATATGTAGGTGATCCTGTGTTGGGTGCATAGATATTTATAATAGTTATATCCTCTTGTTGGACTGACCCTTTTATTATTATTATGTAATGTCCTTCTTTGCCTCTTGTGACTTTCTTTATTTTGAAGTCTATTTTGTCCAATACAAGTACTGCAACTCCTGCTTTTTTCTCCCTATTAGTTGCATGAAATATCTTTTTCCATCCCTTTACTTTCAGTCTATGTATGTCTTTGGGTTTGAAGTGATTTTCGTGTAGGCAGCGTATAGATGGGGATGTTTTTTTCTCCATTCAGTGACTCTATGTTTTTTGATTGGTGCATTCAGACCATTTACATTTAGGGTGATTATCGATAGGTATGTACTTATTGCCATTGCAGGCTTTAGATTCATGGTTACCAAAGGTTCAAGGGCATTTCCCTTACTATCTAACAGTCTAATTTAACTCACTTCATATACTATTACAAACACAACCTAAAGGTTCTTTTTTTTTTCCTCCTTTTTCTTCCTTCTCCATTCTTTGTATGTTATGAATCATATACTGTTCTCTTTGTCTTCCCTTGGGTGACATCTATTTAGTCTTAGGAATACTTCCATCTATAGGAGTCCCTCCAAAATGCACTGTAGAGGTGGTTTGTGGGAAGGAAATTCTTTCACCTTTTGCTTATCTGAAAATTGTTTAATCCCTCCTTCAAATTTAAATGATAACCTTGCCAGGTAGAGTATTCTTGGTTCAAGGCCCTTCTTCTTCATTGCATTAAATATATCATTCCATTCCCTTCTGGCCTGTAAGGTTTCTGTTGAGAAGTCTGATGATAGATAGCCTGATGGGTTTTCCTTTGAATGTGATCTTTTTTCTCTCTCTAGCTACTTTTAAAAGTCTGTCTTTATTCTTGATCTTTGCCATTTTAATTATTATATGTCTTCATGTTGTCTTCCTTGGGTCCCCTGTGTTGGGAGATCTGTGCATCTCCATGACCTGAGAGACTCTCTTTCCCCAGATTGGGGAAGCTTTCAGCAATTACCTCCTCAATGACACTTTCTATCCCTTCTTCTCTCTCTTCTTCTGGTACACCTATAATGCAAATATTGTTGCATTTGGATTGGTCACACAGTTCTCTCAATATTCTTTCATTCTTAGAGATCCTTTTTTCTTTCTGTGCCTCAGCTTCTTTGTATTCCTCTTCTCTAATTTCTATTCCATTTACCGTCTTTTCTACTACATCTAGTCTGCTTTTAAATCCCTCCATTGTATGTTTCATTTCAGATATGGAATTTATTAATGATTGAATCTCCAACTTTAATTCATTCCTGAGTTCTTGAATATTTTTCTGAACCTCCATACGCATGTTTATAATTTTTATTTTGAACTCTCTTTAAGAAAGATTGGTGAGTTCGGTTTCATTTGGCCCTCTTTCTGGGGTTTGTGAGATTTTGGTCTGAACCATGTTCTTTTGACGTTTCATATTTCTGTGTGGTGCCCAGTAGTGTGCATAAACTTCAGTCTCTGGAGCTGCTCAGCCCCTAGAGTGAGGTTGAGGGTCGTAGGGGAGCGGAGCTGGTGCCTGGGGGGAGAAAAGATCTGTTTTCTGATTCCCGTCTGTGGTGCCTGGCTCCAGTGTCAGAGCCACTCGGCCAAGCACACACGTGTAAACCTTTGTGCTTTGCGTCTCTAGCTGTTGTAGGTAGGGCCTCCCTCTGGCTGACCTGATGCCTGTGCAGTGACTGCGGGTTTGCGAGCAGGTGCCTGCAGGCCAGTAGGAAGGCTCGGCAGGCTGTGTGTCACAGTGGAGACCTCGGAGCTGAGTAGGCAGCCAGGGGGATGGAGCACCTGAAGCTCCTCAAAGTTCCCAACCAGCTGAGCAGGGCAAGGCCGGACAAACTAATCCAACTCTCCTTCTCCCCCCGCACAGCAAGCTCCGTGCAAACCTTGCCCCTTCAGCAGCCCTCTTGGTGCTAGGAAGCCTCTCAGACTGCCTGCCTTTCCTCTGACACAGAGCAGCCGGGTGTGGATCCTGTCCTCCACAAACGGCCGGAATGTTAATTTCTCAAGCACTCCACCTGTTCCAGCTCCCCAACGTCCAGAGCACCACACACTATAGGATTCTGCTCACAAAACAGATGTCCAGGGCTAGGTGTTAAGCAGTCCCAGGCTTCCATACCCTCCCCCGCTCCGTTTCTCTTCCTCCAGCTGGTGAGCTGGGGTGGGGGAAGGGCTTGGGTCCCGCCAGATTAAGGCTGTACATTACCCTGTTTCATGAGGTCTGCTCTGTTCATGAGGTGTGTATGCAGTCTGGTTCAGCCTTCTTTCTTGTTGATGTTTTAAGGTTAGTTATATTAATTAACTATATTTTTGTACTGTTTGTGGTTTTGGGAGGAGCTCTCTGTCTCACCTCTCATGCTGCCATGTTGAATTCCTGTCTCTTTAGCGTTTTTTATGTACAATATCGTGTCATCTGCAAACAGTGACAGTTTGACTTCTTCCTTACTAATCTGGATGCCTTTTATTTCTTTGTGTTGTCTGACTGCCGTGGCTAGGACCTCCAGTACTATGCTAAATAAAAGTGGGGAGAATGGGCATCCTTGTCTTGTTCCTGATCTTAGGGGAAAAGCGTTCAGCTTCTCACTGTTAAGTATGATGTTGGCTGTGGGTTTGTCATATATGGCCTTTATTATGTTGAGGTACTTGCCCTCTATACCCATTTTGTTGAGAGTTTTTATCATGAATGGATGTTGAATTTTGTCGAATGCTTTTTCAGCATCTATGGAGATGATCATGTGTTTTTTGTCCTTCTTTTTGTTGATGTGGTGGATGATGCTGATGGGTTTTCGAATGTTGTACCATCCTTGCATCTGTGGAATAAATCCCACTTGATCATGGTGTATGATCCTCTTGATGTATTTCTGAATTCAGTTTGCTAATATTTTGTTGAATATTTTTGCATCTATGTTTAACAGGGATATTGGTCTGTAGTTTTCTTTTTTTGTGGTGTCTTTGCCTGGTTTTGGTATTAGATTATGCTGGCCTCACAGAATAAGTTTGGACGTAGTCCCTCCTCCGATTTTTTGGAAAACTTTAAGGAGAACGGGTATTATGTCCTCTCTAAATATGTAATAAAATTCAGCGGTAAATCCATCTGGTTCGGGGGTTTTGTTGTTCGGTAGTTTTTTGATTACTGATTCAATTTCATTGCTGGTAATTGGTCTGTTCTGATTTTCTGTTTCTTCCTGGGTCAGTCTTGGAAGGCTGTATTTTTCTAGAAAGTTGTCCACTTCTTCTAGATTTTCCAGTGTGCTACCATATAGATTTTCATAGTATTCTCTAATAATTCTTTGTATTTCTGTGGTGTCCATTGTGATTTTTCCTTTCTCATTTGCGATTCTTTTTAGGTGTATAGATTCTCTTTTTAATCTCGCTAGGGGTTTATCTATTTTGTTTATTTTCTCAAAGAACCAGATCTTGGTTTCAATGATTTTTTTCTATTGTTTTAGTCTTCTCAATTTTATTTATTTCTTCCCTGATCTTTATTATGTCCCTCCTTCTGCTGACTTTGGGCCTCATTTGTTCTTCTTTTTCCAGTTTCAATAATTGTGAATTTAGACTATTCATTTGGGATTGTTCTTCCTTCTTTAAATAGGCCTGGATTGCTATATACTTTCCTCTTAGAACTGCCTTCGATGCGTCCCACAGAAGTTGGGGCGTTGTGCTGTTGTTGTCATTTGTCTCCATATATTGCTTGATCTCTGCTTTAATTTGGTCATTGATCCATTGATTATTTAGTAGCATGTTTTGTTAAGCCTCCATGTGTTTGTGAGCCTTTTTGTTTTCTTTGTACAATTTATTTCTAGTTTTACACCTTTGTAGTCTGAGAAGTTGGTTGGTACAATTTCAATCTTTTTTAATTTACTGAAGCTCTTTTTGTGGTCTAGTATGTGGTCTATTCTGGAAAATGTTCCATGTGCACTTGAGAAGAATGTGTATCCTGCTGCTTTTGGGTGTACAGTTCTGTAGATGTCTGTTAGGTCCATCTGTTCTAATGTGTTGTTCAGTGCCTCTGTGTCCTTACTTATTTTCTGTCTGGTTGATGTGTCCTTTGGAGTGAGTAGTGTGTTGAAGTCTCCTAAAATGAATGGATTGCATTCTATTTCCTCCTTTAATTCTGTTAGTATTTGTTTCACATATGTAGGTGCTCCTGTGTTGGGTATAGTATAGATATTTATAATGGTTATATCTTCTTGTTGGACTGACCCCTTTATCATTATGTAATGTCCTTCTTTGTCTCTTGTTACTTTCTTTGTGAAGTCTATTTTGTCTGATACAAGTACTGCAACACCTGCTCTTTTCTTCCTATTGTTTGCGTGAAATACCTTTTTCCATCCGTTCACTTTTAGTCTGCGTATGTCTTTGGGTTTGAAGTGAGTCTCTTGTGGCCAGCATATAGATGGGTCTTGCTTTTTTATCCATTCTATTCCTCTGTGTCTTTTGATTGGTGCATTCAGTCCATTTACATTTAGGGTGATTATATATAGATACGTACTTATTGCCATCGCAGGCTTTGGATTCCTGGTTACCAAAGGTTCAAGGGCAACTTCTTTACTATCTAACTGTCTAACTTAACTCACTTATTATGCTATTATAAACACAGTCTGATGATTCTTTATTTATCTCCCTTCTTTTTCTCCCTCCTCCATTCTTTATATGTTAGGTGTTTTATTCTGTACTCTTTGTGTTTCCATTGACTCATTTTGTGGATAGCTGATTTTGTTTTGCATTCAGTTAGTATTTGGTTGGTCTACTTTCTTTGCTCTGGTTTTATTTCCTCTGGTGACAGTTATTTAGCCTTAGGCATACTTCCATCTAGAGCAGTCCCTTTAAAGTACACTGTAAAGATGGTTTGTGGGAGGTAAATTCCCTCAACTTTTCCTTATCTGGGAATTGTTTAATTCCTCCTTCAAATTTAAATGATAATCTTGCTGGATAGTTTTCTTGGTTCGAGGCCCTTCTGTTTCATTGCACTGAATATATCATGCCATTCCCTTCTGGCCTGTAAGATTTCTGCTGAGAAGTCTGATGATAGCTTGATGGGTTTTCCTTGGTATGTGATCTTTTTTCTCTCTGGCTGCTTTTAATACTCTGTCCTTGTCTTCGATCTTTGCCATTTTACTTATTACATGTGTTGGTGTTGTCCTCCTTGGGTCCCTTGTGTTGGGAGATCTGTGGACTTCCATGATCTGAGAGACTATTTCCTTCCCCAGATTAGGGACTTTTTCAGCAATTATTTCCTCAAAGACACTTTCTATCCCTTTTTCTCTCTTCTTCTTCTGGTACCCCTATAATGTGGATATTGTTCCGTTTCCATTGGTCACACAGTTCTATTAATATTTTCATTCCTAGAGATCCTTTTGTCTCTCTCTGCCTCACCTTCTCTGTTTTCCTGTTCTCTGATTTCTATTACATTATCAGTCTCTTCCACCTCATGCAGTCTGCTCTTAAGTCCTTCCACTGCTTGTTTCATTTCTGTTATCTCCCTCCTGAATTCATCCTTTAGCTCTTGAATACTTCTCTGTAGCTCCATCAGCATGCTTATGACTTTTATTTTGAATTGTTTTTCAGGAACATTGGTGATTTCCATCTCACCAAGCCCTTTTTCTGGTGTCTGAGCGATTTTGGACTGAACAAGGTTCTTCTGCCTTTTCATGGCAATGGGAGTGGTTGCCGGCAAGTGGTGTGTGTGTCAGCTGGGAGAACAAAGTCCCTTCCTGCTTGCAGGTCGCCTTGCCTCTCTCCACTGCCTGTGCCGATTAATCACACAGAGCAGCCTCTGGGTTAATCCCCTAAACTGCCATGGGCAGGGCGGCCTTCGAGATGGCCTAGGACAATGGCGGGGATTGCCGGCCAGCAGTGCGTGTTCTGCCACAAGAGCAAAGCCCCTTTGTGCCTCCTGGTCTCCACGCCCTTCTCCGCTGTCTGTGCCGGTCAGTCGCACACAGGAAACAGTCTCTGGGTTAATCCCCTAAGTTGCCATGGGTGGGAAAGTCCTCAGGATGGCCTAGGGCACTGGCAGGGGTCGCAGGCAAGCAGCGTGTGTTCTCCCGCAAGAACAAAGCCCCTTTGTGTCTCCCTGACTCTGTCCCGGTCTTTGCTGTCTGTGCTGGTCAACCGCACGCAGGGAGCAGCCTCTGGGTCTGGGTCTGGGCCGATGAGCCGCATGCAGGGAGAATCCTCTGTGTTAAGCTGTGTGGTTGCTGTAGGTGGCGCTGCTCCCCAGCTGTTCCGCAGCAATGGCAGGTCAGCCGGTTTGCTTTCAGTGCTGGCGGGAGGTGAAGGAATGGCAGGCTGCTTATCACTGTGAGGGGGTTCAGAGCTGCGCTGCCACCCAGGGGGTTAGGGTGCCTGACGTTCCTTAAAGTTCCCAGCCTGCTGGGCTGAGTGTGCCAGGACCATTTTGTCTACCTGTTAAACCCTTGTCCCTTTAAGACTTTTAAAGCGCCTGCTTTTCTTTTGTCCCAGCGCAGCCAGCTGTGGGAACCTGTTCGCAGTCTTAATCTCAGATTTTGCTTTTCCGCTCCTCTAATATCCAGTGCACCATGCAATGTGTGTCTGTGCTCCCAGGGCAGTTTTCTAGGGCTGGTTATTTAGCAGTCCTGTGCTTCCACTCCCTCCCCATTCTGATTCTTTTCCTCCTGCTGGTGAGCTGGGGTTGGGGGAGTGCTTGGGTCCTGCAGGTCACAGCTTTGTATCTTACCCAAATTTTCAGTGAGATGTTGGGTTCTCACAGATGTAGCTTGGCTGGTGTACTGTATATCTTCTGGTCACTCTTTTAGGAATAGTTGTATTTGTTGTATTTTCAAAATACATATGGTTTCGGGAGGAGATTTCTGCCACCCTATTCAAGCCGCCATCTTGAGAATCTCCTCTGGATGTATTTTGAAGGCACAGTCAAAAGGATTTGCTGACAGACTGGATGTGAGCCATGACAGAAAAAGAGGAACCAAGTATGATTCTAAGGTTTTTGGCCTGAACAAGAATGGAGATGCCATTTAGTGAGACAGGAAGAGGGCCAAAGAGCAGGTTTGATGAGAGAAATCAAGATATCAGGGTTGTACGTGTTTAATATAAGATCTTATTAAATACACAAATGGAAATGTTGAAGAGGCAACTGAATATAAAAATCTATAGTTCAGGAGAGGCTAGGCTAGAGATAGTTATTTGAGAGCCATCAAGAGACAGAAGAGACAGAATGTAAATTCCAGGACTAGGAATGACTCTGAGAGACTCCAAGCTTTCTTGGACAAAAACTGTCCAAATTATTCCTCAAAATCTCTTTTTCCAAATTCTGTGAATACCTTTTTCACAGCATTTATCAATAACGAACTTTTCTTTTTTATGTGTGCATTTATTGTCCAGCTCCACCCGCTGTAGTCTAAGCACCTTGAAGCCTTGCCCACCACTGTGCCTCTTGTGCCTGGAACAGGCCCTAGCCATGAGTAGGAAGCCAATTAATATTTGGGGACAAATGGTCTAGCAGTTCTACTTCTAAGATTTTCACCATAGTGAAACAATTTTAAGAACATGCAAAGATTGCAGGTCAAGGCATGTTGTGGCAGCACTGTTTATAATACAAAAAAAATTGAAGGCAACCTAAGTGATAGGAATAGAAATTAAATAACTCCCTGCAATAGAACACCATCTAACAATTTAAACAAAGCTTTACATCAGTGGTTCTCAAAGCATAGTCCCTGGACAAGCTGAAATTGATACAATGTCTAAGAATTGAGAGATTTTTCAGAACTGGGAGAAGTCAGGAGATTATATTAGTAATAAATTACAGATTAGTGGTAACTAAATAGAAAACTAAACATATCGTAAGACAACGGCCAACTCTTGAGAGGACCACAGGATATACAGAAAGTGTAATCATAATAAGTTCTATGGCTAGTTTTGAATAGCATTTATACATTTATAATAACTTAAGCACTAATATTGATCTAAGAAAAAAATTATAATCATATTGAGAAAACAGAGAATAAGAAATGCACAGCTGTGTGCTGGAGGCTATGTGGGAAGGAAGGGCAATGAGGAACATGCCAAAGAGCTAAGATTTTATCTTCCACAGTGGGAATTTAATACCTAATGTCCCAAACCAGAAATGAAGATGTAGTACTAGAAGTACATGATATAGCAATATGGAGGTTGCAAGAGCTAAAAATGAGTGCCTCTTGGGAAAAGGACACTTACGGGGGACAGTGGACTACAATTTTTAAGATTTTTAATTTTTATAACAACCCTTATAAATCTATTTGAATAACTCACATTTTTGCAAAAACAAAATAATAAACTCTTTCCCTTTCTTGCTTATATACATGCAGAAAAAAATGGAATGAACTACTACAGCAATAATTGCTGTTTCTGGGTGGTACAATGGTTGGTGATTTTATTTTCTTGTGACTATCTGTATTTTATAATTTTGTAACGGGAGTTGTAATAATAGTTATTTTTAATGTAAAAACTGAAATAAAGCTCTAAGGATCATCATTTATAAAAAACAAACACACAAACAAACATAGGTATACCTTAACAGAGGTAAACAATCATGATGTTTTAAGAAGGTGTGGATGGTTTAAGAGTCACAGTCCTCTGGGACTATTTGAGCTCAGGCTTGCCTAAAAGAATAGAGAAGGAAACTCCAAGATTCCCTGCTGCCCAATTAGTCTATGATTCTAACTTCTTTACATTTTTGGACACAAAAAGTAACTTATCTGATATCTGTGTTACTGTGCAGTCCAGCAAGAATTGCAGATATGCTGATAAAAGGAATTTTTAATCTTGGGAGGGACAAGTGGTTTGCAAAGAAGCTGTCCATACAAAAAAGTTTCGTTGAAAATTTTATATAACCACACTTAACTCAGACTTCAACAATCCCTAACACCTGAGAGTTTGGACATTTAAGGAATTCTGTCAGCACACATCAAGATTCTAGTAATCTATAATAAAAGCCTGGTCTGTTCTTTGAGGTCTGTTTTCCATTACGTTTTTTTTTTTTTAATGTAGTGTGGAAACAACTAAAATCATGAATAAATGCTTTAGGAGGTCTATACCTGTAACCTTTAATATACTCCTTCTCCATTTTAAATTATGGAGTTAAGCCAGAAAGTAAGATGCACAAATACAAATACACATAATATAGGTATATTTTATTCAGTTTGCTTTAGCCTATGTTTAGAAATTAGGCACATCATCTTTGGCCCTTGTCTATTTTACCATATGGATAAGTTCTATCACTTCTCTGCTACAACTTTTCTTTGAAAATTCTAAGCCATGCATATATGATCTTTACTGAGCTAGCCTCTTTATTTCTGGATCCACTTACAGTTTAGCTCCCTTTTGAAATCATTCAAAAATACTCATGTGGAGACAATATACCTTTTTAAAAACTGCACTAAGGTTTCATTAAATGTACCTTTCTTCTAGCCATATGATTCAGCAAGTCATTCTTCCTTGCTAAGCCAAATTTCTTTCCTTGGAATATGAAGAGACTGGATTAAATTATTTTTAAGATGCATTACCTGCTTTAAAATTCTAGGTAGTTTGATTCTTATTTTACCTGATTGTGGTGCTTTAGTGATGAGGAAAGATTTTTGGGTGCGGACATCAGGCTGAGACTCTGCTCCACTTTCAACAAAAGAAGGACAGCTGAAGTCACTCAACAGCTCAGGCTCACTATCCCAGTCTGATTGACTTGGATTATCTTCTGATACCTATTTGCAAAATAATATAAATTAAATTATTACATAGGAATCTTAAATGCAATTATTTCCAGAACTTAATTCCTGAGCACCACAAACACCATGAAAGAAACCAATCTAGAGAACTGCAACTTGTCTGCCAAATCCCTACCACTGACAGACCTTGCCTTCTGCAACATGCTCCCAGGTAATGCTCCTTGGAGAAGGGCTGCAGACAAGGGTAAGTGAGGAAACAGGCAGCCAGCAGACAGCTCAGGCTTCCTTCTCCCTGTAACTTATCTCTCTTGGAGCTCTAGTATCTGCACCAATAAAACATCATGTATCAATAATGACTTCATGCCCACACCCAGGTTCTCTTTACTGAGCCTACCTGGGGAATTTCTGCTCTGTACCTTTGCAAATTCCATTTTTCCTGCCTTGACTATCCCCCTTCTCTCCAACTCATTACTTACACCATCACATTGTCTTTTCAACCTATTCTTTTTCACTGATTTCTCATTTTCTTGCACTCTGTGGCACTTACTAATTACAACACTTAATTGATTAGGACATATTACCTTATACCATTGTTTTTCACACAGGTATTGTTGAAATGGTGGTCAGAGTGTCCCTAAGAAAGGTCAGTTGACTGGCTAGCTAGAGGCCTCATTAGCTGATACTATCTTGAGGGAACTGACCACAGTCAAAAACCATGCTCTAAGCCATATGCAAGCCAGGAAACTTGATCTTATTAAGAGGAGATAAGACTCATGTAAGGAAACCCACAAGGGAATGAAGCAAAACAAAACCAAATCAGGGATGAGATGCTTGTGTTCTTTGTTATGCATATCCCCTTTCTACAGGCAAACACATGAGAGACAAGGCACACCATAAAAGTAGCAGATAAGCATGGACTCTGTGAGAAAACTAAGCAATCAGAAGAAAACTGCCACAGGTTTGCACAGGCAACTGTTTGCCAGCAACTTGACCACATTCGACTCTCTGTCTGATTCTTCTGGTGGACTAGCCAAGCTCCCATCTAAAGCCAGTTTCTCCCTTTGTGCACTCAATCCCATCCCTCTTGCTACTCAGATTACCACTCACTTTTACTCTCTCCACCAAGAATTTCTTCTCTCTCCTGCATCATTCCTATCAGTACACAAATATACTACTATTCATCCCACTTTAAAAAATGTCCTTGACTCCAGTTATGATGCAAATTCGTTGTACTTCTTTGCAGCAAAATGCCTTGAGTCTCCAGACTTGGTTGTCTTCCATCTCTCTCTTCCCAGTCTACCACATCCCAATGACATTTCGATCCTATTGCTGTACTCACCACCTGTAAGCCCTCTTTCTTCCTGACCAGACAGCAACATTTCTCACTGTCCAGCACTTCCCTCTTTCTGAAACACTTGGTTCCTTGGTTTCCAGAATGCCTCCCTCATTCCCTTGGCTTCTACCTCCCCCATCAGTTGTTCCCTAGACTTCTTTGCCAGTTCCTCTTTAGTCCCAGATGTCTTAACCCCAGAGTGGCCCAGGGCTCAGTTCTTGGTCCTCTTCCTTGTCTTCACTCCTCAGTGATGTCATCTGATTTTGTATTTTTAAATACTGTCTACTGTATTGTTTTCAATTCTAAACTGCACCCCCTGTGCCCCATATTTTAATTAATATCCTTGAAATCAGGGTGTATCTTATAATCAATGGCAGGTCACAATTTAATTTCTAGTCATCTTTTCTTTCTTGGGGGTATTTAAAATAATGGAACATCTTACAAACAATAAATTCGATGATTATAGTGTAAACTGGTAGCTTCCAAATTTGTATCTCCAGCCCAGATCTCTCTCCTGTCCTGAAGACTTGTATATCTAACTAGGCATTCAACATTTCCTCTTGGATATCTAATGGCTGTCTCAACTCAACATGTCCAAAGCTGAACTACTGATCTTGGTGCTCCACCTGCTTTTTCAGTTGATGCCGACTCCTTCCTTCTAGCTGCTCAGGCCAATAACCTGAAGAGTCATCCTTGTACTCCTCTTTCTCTCATATCCCATGTCCAATCCACCAGCAAATCCTGTTGGTTCTATCCAAAGTTTACTTAGAATTCTACCACTATCACTTCCACTGCTACCACCTGGTCCCAGCCACTATCGTTTCTCATCTGGAGCAGAACTGATCTCAAACTTTAGTATGTACAGGAGCACCCAGAACTGGTAAAATGCAGACTCTGATTCAATAGGCCTAAGTGAGGCCTGAAATTCCCCTACATATACTCACAGCTTACTCTCTCACTTCCTAAAGGTCCCTTGTCAGGGAGGTGTTCCCTGACCATTCCATATCAAATAACACCCTTTACTGTCACCACATTTTTCTATCTCCCTTACCCTGATTTATATACCTGTTTGCTTTTTATGGAAGTTTGAATTTTTAAATTTATTTCACCCAGCTCACACAAGTCAAGAGCAATGAAGCCAGGATTCAGACACAGGCCTCTTACTACTCTTGGAACAGTCACATCCAAAGTACAGAGAAAGTATTTACTGAATATTTGAGAAGACTGAGCTTCTAATTTAAAAGTACTTGTCCTTTTCCTTTCAAAATAGAATATAGCTGTACTCTTTTGAAACAAATTATATTACCAATCTATGTATCAGGTTAAAATTTTGCTTATTTCTTATATATACACCATGATGATTTCAGTGTGTTGCTAATATTACTTTAGACAGGTGTTCACTCAAGTCAACCATCTATTTTTAATATCTTAAGTTAACCTAAAAATATTAAAATGTCAGAGAGAATCCCATGTTCTAATTCAAACTTTCAATGTGCTTGGTGAAGCCAGTGCATAAATATAACCAACAAATACCTCCATTATGTAATTTTAATGATCAGGTTCTTAATGGTCTGGATAATTCTGTATTCCTTTTCTTTTTCTTTCCAAGCATCCCCTTAGAACTACAGAGCATCTTTTGCTTTTCTTGAGAAACACCTGCCTCCTGAATCAGGATAGGGTAATGTTCCATGACTCTATGATTATGTCTTTTCCAGGAAATTCAAGTTATTTCTCTTGAGTTTATTTAAATGTACTGCCTCTATTTAAAAAGGACATTTCTTAAACTAATTCCTTAGTTTATTTCCCCCTTCATCACTGTACCTTGTATGATTTGATGACTTTTAGGACCTATTCCTTTCATCCCAGACCTAGTCCTTTCTCAGCCAGAGTCACTCAACTCTGCATGTGGGACCTATGAGACCACTGCCAAACAAAGAAATCCTGGGCCAAGTTTCCAAGCTCCTAACAAATGTGTGTCAGTTAGATTTAGACTCTCTTCTCAGCACCATGTATCAAACACTCACAGCTTTTCAAACTTGCCTTTCTCAGCAGTGGGATCCTCCCTTACCCTAAGTCCCCAAATAAAATGTTCCATTTATAAAATGGCACATTTATCAAGCAGTGAGAAGTAAGCTGCTAAAAATATAGCTGTTCTGGGCAGTTAGAGGCAGGGAAGTTGAGCCACCCAGACATTTTACTTCACATAAAGGTTTCTGAGAAGAGATGACAACTGAACTGAATCTTGAAATGCCAGGTAAAGTAAGTAGGCATTCCAAGTAAAAGGAATAACATATGAAAAAAAAATTTTTTAATAGTACAATTATAGAAATTCTTTAAGCTTCTATTTAGAACTTAACTACAAGCTTCTTTATGTTTCAACTAGTGAAGTAAGTCAAATTAATTCCAATGTCTAGATCAGTAACCCTGTCCTTCTAGACTGCAATAGAAACCTCATCACTGAAAATCCTCTGACAAGCAGCTTAAACCCAGATGAGGATGAACCCACTTTCACCTCTACCTCTCACTAGAAATGTCTTTTCACCCTATTTTTCAGACGTGTGACTTACTGTAGCTTTTCTTTTACTGGTATACACTGGGTTTTTACAATAGGCCTGCTTGCTCTTCTGAAGGTAGCGCTTCCAAAAATTATGTAAAACTTCATCCTAAGGTAGGAGGGAAACAGGTGGAGATTCGAGTTATGACAAATACACTGGCACCCCTATACCATAGCATCTCCTGTACTTTACGTGACACCGTCCATCTTCATCTAATGTATTCTTACCTTATGACCTACTTTTCCTTCAAAAGAATTAAAAATCAGGTATATGGGAAACACTAAGTACATTCTTTTTAATCTTAAGATTATAGAGAAGGAAGGGACTAGCTCTCCAAAGGCCACCTAGTTGAATCCCTTCCTTCTGCAAGCTAAGCACATTAAGAATCAGAGAAAAAAAGTAACTTATATATGACTACACCACTAGTTAGGGGCAAAGCTGCTACTGGTCAACCAACCTACTGACCCCCAGGTCCTAGTGAAAGTAAAACAAGACGAATAAAACAAAACAAAACTTTTCCACTTATTCCTCACCTAGTAGGTGTGAAGCATCCATTAACTGTAACACAATACTGCAAGATAGCTATTAATCTCCACTTTACTGCTAAAGAAACTAACTTGTCTAAAATGACCCAGCCAATAAATAGAAAAGCCATGAATTAGCTTTAGAGTCAGTTTTTATTCTGGAGGCTGTGTTCTTAGAATAATGCCATTCCTGCGCCATTTAACTGATCAGGTCTAAATGGTTATGCTTTCAGAGAGACTGTTTACAGGATTAACCCAGATGAAGTGGGTAGAAAACTATACAGGAATAAATCCTACTGCAGCTATTTGGTGCAAGTATATGAGACTATTTATAAAAAAACATTTATACATGGGATGACTGCAGGAAGAAACCAGAGTCACAAACCCTTACCTAATGCAAATGACTATCATGTCAAGCCTCTGGTGTTTCATGTTTTTGGATTTTTAATTCCTATAATACTTTTCAGGGAAGGCCCAGAGTCCTTTCAGGCCCTAATTGGTCTACAGGTCATTTTGCTTTAGCTTGCCCCGGACACTGGTTGGAAAAAGGCTCCTCTATAAATCTTTCCTTGGTGACTTTAGCCTACACTGATCTTCCTCCCTCCTCTTTGCCCTTAATGTCACTCATGGGCACATGTGTAATTTTTTTTAAATATAATTTATTTTATTATCATTAATCTACAATTACATGTGCAATATTATAGTTATTAAACTACCCCTTCATCAGGTCACATGTGTAATTTTGTGTTTACTCATTGCACATATGTGTAAAACACTCTCTAACTAGGATGGCTCTCTTGGCACCTGGTTTCCAATGATGGGAATGAAGCAAGGTACAATAATTACTTGTCCCTAAATAACTGGCTTTTAAAAGAATTTCTGAAATGGCTTCAACTATATGAGGAAATGTGAAATTCAATTAATAGCAGGGATATTACGGCACTCTTGAGAGACAGCAAAGTCAAGTGGGGTTCCTCAAAAAACTAAAAATGGAAATACCATACAACGCAGTAACTATACTTCTAGGAATTTACCTGAAGAAAACAAAATATTTGATTCAAAGAGATATATGCACCCCTATGTTTACTGCCACATTATTTACAATAGCCAAGACATTTGGAAGCAACCTAATTGCCCATCAATAGACGAATGGATAAAGAGGTGGTAATATACATAATGGAATATTATTCAGCCATAAAAAAAATCTTGCCATTTTTTGTGACAACATGGATGGATCTAGAGGGTATTATGCTCAGTGAAATAACCCAGGCAGAGAAAGACAAATACCATATGACTTCACTTATTTGTGTAATCTGAAAACAAAACAAAATGAAATGAACAAAACAGCAGTAGATTCACAGACACTGAGAAGTGACTGGTGCTTACCATGGGGGTAGGTTTAGGTTGGGTGGGAGGGGGGACAAAGGGGCACTAAAATCTCAATCATAATATAAGTTGGTCAAAGGGACAGAAGTGCAGCATAGAATATATAGTCAAAGGGTCTGTAACATCTTCCTATGTTGACAGATAGTAAATGTACTAATTGGGGTGAGGATTTAATAATGTATGTAACTGTTGAATTACTGTTTTGTATACTTGAAACCAATATAATATTGTATATCAACTATACTTCAATTTTTAAAAATACACCTAAAAAATAAAATAATAAAATAACCAGGTGGCCAGGGTGGGCTTGGGGCAGGGGGAGCAGGTTCAGAGTCAAAGAGTGGTCCCTGGATCAGCAGCTTCAGTGTCACCTGGGAACTCGTTAGAAATGCACATTCTTGGTCCTACTCTGGACCTACTAAATCAGAAACTCTGGAATGGGGTCCAGCAATCTGTATTTTAGCAAGCCCTCCAGATGGTTCTGATACACATTCAAGTTTGAGAACCCCTGGTTTAATGTATCCTCCCCAAAGTGCATTCCAGAACTCAAGTCCTGATAGATGCTACACACATACAGAGAGGAGGATTTTGTTCTCAAATTGTGAATACTGCATACTACATCCTCTTGGAAATTAAATAAGCACATTAATACATAAATAAGTCTACAAAGTTTTTTGTTTTACTTAACCCAATGTTTCCTAAGTATCTGAAAACTATAATCTTTATTTTCTTTTGGATATATTGCTTATTTACATATCCTGTAGAAAACACTTTGGGAATTGCTGGTCTAATAAAAGGATTAAAGTAAAAATATCAAAATAAATGATTCTTCCACTTGCCCTACTATTTATTAGTGAGAAATTTTCTCCTTAGTTTCACTCTAAATCTTAGTGTTCTTCAAACAACAAGATGTGAGGCTAATACCTAGACACAAGGGGGCTTACCTTTAATTCTGGGTTTACTCCAAGTGTCTTTAAGGCTTCTGCTTGTTGGTAAAGTATGTGCTGAAAACCTTCACACACATACCAATCCCAGCCTTTCTCTAAATGACAAATAACATGGTTAAGACATTTGTATTCTTAACTAACTAACTATAGTGCTACTATGTAGTTACAGTTGTGTTTTACATATTACAACTGGAATTTTTTTGTATCCCTGAGTAAGAGTTCCAATCTTACACTTTCTTCTTTCCAATCTGGCAAATTTGGACACAAATGCTAGAGCTAACATCATTTTTGTAATTTATCAGATTTAAATATCTTAATTTATAATTCTTCTAAAATATTAATGTAAAAGGCAGAAAAACAAATCACCACGTTTAAAATATTGTTTCAAAAATTATCCTGTATTGAACAATGCCCAGCACAATCCTAAATGAAAGAATATTCAATACTAGCCACTGCTTCTATCACTCCTCTGTTCCTACTCACAGAGAAAGGGAATAATGAGTATTTGGAGGACAAATGAACAAAAACCATGACACAATGGTCCAGGAGTGCAGGAAAGGGCAGTGAGAACAGCGAAAGAAAATAAAGTGTTCAATGGCATTCTGCTTTTCTGGAAATGGTTCTACTTTATAGGGGAACTTGAAAGCAAGGAAAGTAATTCTTATCGAGCTCTGCCTAGGTACCACGTGTGTGCTAGGTAGTTTAAGCAGTTTAAGCACTTTATTTTCTTTAATCTTCACAACAAACCTAAGAGATTGTGAAGAAAACTGTTACCAAAATAGACTGAAATGAATGTTTAAATAGAACTACCAGTCGAAGAAAATGTTAAAATCTGTTAAGACACTTTTGTTTTATCCCTCCCTACTGGACAAATACTGCAACTCTTTGAAAAGCATATCATCAGAACTTTTTACACAAGGCTTCTGAAATCTGTTAATTTGAGTCCAAGATCCCCTCTCCTGCAGAATGTCACAGGACTCCTATTCCCTCTCCCACCTCAGTGTTACAAGCTCTCCCCTGTTCCTGCTAACTCAGTTTCTGTTAAGGGTCTTAGGTGGTATATAAGTCTATTTTATTCATTTGGAAAGCCTGTCATTTTGATACATTCTGAAGCTGAGGGGGTTTAAGCTCTCAAGCTGATACATGTGCTCCCTTCTTCCTGCACACTGTTCTTAGAAGTATATAAAGTTGCATGTTAAATTCTGAGTCTGGGCTCCTGTTTTACACAACTGGTATTACCATCCTCTTTTTACAGATGAAGAAACTAACATCAAAGAGGTTGAATATAAGACACTTGACACCACTTGAAGTACCTGAAGTTCCTTCAGCAATTTAATTTATTTAGATGGGTCAAGTCCAAATTAATCAGGTTTTACTCTAATAAAACTTAATTAAAATTTATCAGGTTTTAGCCTAAAGAAAATAGTCCCTGTTAAAGGTCAAACAGTAACATATGTTAGCATTTAGGTGTTCTCTGTTATTCATCTAAGAATGTCAATGTATTCCATATAGATATTTCATTAACATTTATATATAGAAAATATATTTCCTGTGTGTGTATCCTTAAAGCTACCTCATGTGGAAGAGTCCATCATTATCATTAGTCTGGTTGCAAACTTAAGAATCTAGTCCTAGGTAATTAGTCATGGATATAAAAAGCATCAAACTTTACCTTGGGTTTTTCCCAATAATGGTTAATTATATGTACTCACTGGATTAATTAAATAGATTACCTTCCAATGCTTAGGTTATTTTAAGGAAAAATAATTTTGCTTTTCTTAAAAGGGCTTATTCAAAATTCAACATAAATGGATTTCTAAAAGTTGAATATCAGGTTTAATTTGCCTAACCCGACAATTCCATAGTTAAATTATTTCAGAAAACAAGCATTTTTCTTTAAAAGCATAGAAAAATCATGCTCATAATACATAATAGAGAACAGAAAAACATATGTCAACATGTAACAAGAAATATGCTCCCTTTGGTATTAAAATTTTCTGCATAATAATTGCTCCACTAGAGAAGCAACTCATTGACAATAGCAGGATTTTAAAAGGATATGCTCTAAGACATTTACTTCCAAGTTTACCACTGATAACTATCCACTTTAATTCCATTTTGGACTATGTGCCTAAAATTTCAGCAACTTTTTTAGGTTCCATTCCACATTCCCAAGTCATGAAAATGAAAAACATGATTCAAGAATGCTAAGCACATATGAAATTACCAAGTTTTCTTTTTCTTTTAATTCCCCGGTTGATGGCTTTTATTTGAGTATTAGGAATCGCCTCAGTGTTTACAACTTCCTTAGATCTCTGCATAGAAGGAAACAGACCATTAAAAAGATCCTTTTACATCTCCCTAAACATATTCCCAAGCATGCTCTGGGAAGTAAAGGGAAACCAAATTGTGAGCACAAATACCAATGACCTAACACCCTAGGAAAATTATATAAATTGTAACATTCTGGTTAATCTTTGTTTTTCATTCAAATTTCTCAGTACCTAAAATAGTGCCTGGAACACAGTAAACACTAAATAAATGTCTGTCAAATGAATAAACTTTTATTTTTAATTGTTTTTTAACTTCTCCAAGCCAAACCTAAAGTCAAATTTGTTCATTTTTTCCCCATCCAAAACATACTTTGGAATTAAAAGAATTTTATTTACTGTAACTGGCAATGCCTAAGTTACATACAGACTAGTTTCATCTTACTTTTACGTGTGTCTGACTCCTTCCTGCCCACTTAATGAAACTAAATCTGCGGGGTTGTACTCTTCCCCCACCCTCAGCTCCTCACTGCTCTGAGAGGGATGCAGGAACTCTAGAGCTGTGGTGGGGGCAAGGGCCTCTCTTCACTGCTGGACTGGAGCTGGGCTCCTACAGAACTGGGGGTCCCACTTTCTAGGGTCACCTGCCAGAGCTTATGACTGTGAATCCCTGATGTCATGATTTTATGTGATGACTCCTGGGAGTCCCCCACCCTTGGGGTAGGAGCAGGGCTGGCCCCCAAGTCCCTTCCTCTTCCATGGAAAGAAGAGTTATCTGGCTTCTCCTGGACCTCTGTGAATATTTATTCTATTTATGGACCCCAGGAAGTGTGTTTGGTGAAGGAAGCCCCTCCCGGGTCCTTTCTGCCAGTGTTGGAGTAGCTCCCTCTTCTGCACCTGGCTCAGGGGGCTGCGATTTTGATATATTTTCTAATAAAGGACTTTGTCTCAAAAAAAAAAAAAAACACCATTCATTTCTGACATTATAAAATGCTATTTTATTTTTACTCAAACCTACAGAATTTTAGAATGACTACATGGTGAGTACAAATCATCCCATAGTCTTTAATTGCCAGTGTTCTGAAGGACTGGTACCTAAAACTCTGGCTCTCTTACACCAAAATTTCAAAGTATTAAGTCTTAATGATGGAAGAAAGCTGAAGATTTCTAACCAACAGGTAGCATTTGTATATGTCTCTAAATTTAGATACTTGGAATGAAACTTATCTTCAACTTTCATAAGAATGAAAGAAATGTCTCTAATAATAGGATTTCTGGAATGTATTCCCTGTAGTCACAGAAACCACATTCAAAGAGCAGCAGACACATCAAAGTACACATCAAAGTAGTTACCCAGCAAAGACAGGTACAACTTCTAAAAAGTAGGCAGGGAAAAAAGGCTTAAAGTGGACAAGACAAAGTATGAAATAACTAAAAGCTAATAAAAGTCAAATATCTAAAACTGGATCTACAATTAATTAAATTACTGAATGATTATGTTGTGGAATACTTATATAGTCAATAAAAACATCCACAAATGTTTGAGACAGCACAAGAAAATACTTAATTTTAAGACAGAGGATTAAAAAATACAGACCCACACCATTTCCCTTCCCATATATAGAAAAAATGAGACTAAAAGGAAGCGAATGAAATATGTGTTGAGATTATTGGTGATTTTAGCTTTTACCTTCATAATTTCCAAATATTCTGCAATAAATCTTCTTATGATAATAAGTACCTATTAAACTCTCACAGTTCTAGCCTACCCCTTTATTAAATACCCACGAAATACTTGTAAGATTTATTATCTAAATTGACCAAATTTAAGATATGAAAATTTTTTCCTGTATAAAATATACCAAGATGACACTCTAACTCCTTTACCAATTCAGAAGGCCTTTTTCTGGAGTGTAGAGAATATTTGAAGCTTGAGAATTATAAATGTGGCAAATTGGAGGGCAATGAAAGAGGCAGAAAAATAGGGAAAGTTATATCATGACTTCTACTCTTCACAGGTGTGACTATGATCTCACTGGCCACTCTCCACCCACTGGGTTTCAGCATCACCACACATCACAACACCATGGTCCAGGCAGCAGCGATCCCATCATATTCTGTATGAAGAACACTCCTGGACTGCCACAAAGCCAAGGGTAACCATTCAAGTTGTAGAACACACAGCTTTGCCTGACATATGGAAGGCACTGAGCTAAGTTCTTGGATAAAGATGTTGCCCACCTTCAAGAATGCTACATTCTTAACTGTGTCTCCATACAGGTTGATAGTCTTTCAAATGTGGAACTAGGTAGTGGTATTAGGATCTTTCAAATTAAAAAAATGACTGCAGTAGATATTATCAAATAGAACTAAACAGAAGCATTATCAAATACAGAAATAAAAGAAATTCGTTAATGGAGTTTAATTTCTACAAAAATAGTATGCTGACTTCATCTGCTAATGGCAAATAGTCCAATTAGACAATCTTCCTTCACTGTGTTTATGCTGGCACTGCTGGTGTAAAAGCAATGGTGAATAAAACTGGCTGGTGCCTTAACATCCTCAAAGTAGAAAGAATCAAACTATATGTATTTAAAGTGTACAATTTGACGTGTATGTATTTGTGTATGAATATAGTGTGTATATATACTGTGTGTATATATGTATAGGTGCATGTATATATATATATATATATATCCATGAAACCATTATCATAATCAAGATAATGAACATATCCATCACCCCAACAATTTTATCAAGCAAGTATGTATCTTCTTAATACTCTGAATGACTTAAATGGGAAGTCGACATAAGAACTTCAGCTGCAGACGAAGAACGATTGTTTCAAGAAAAACTCTAGTGTGATTGAGCTGCACGCTAAATTAATCATTTTTCTTAAGGGAAACATTTTTTTTTACTCCTAGGTTTTTAGTTTTTTAAGATAGGAAAGTAAATCTGGTCCCTGTTACTACATCTTGGCCAGAAGCAGAAGTCTACATGGTTACTTTTATCTGTCCCAGATGTGCCTTTCAAGTCTTTATGATGAAGGTAATATATATTCAGGTCCTGGCTCAACACTTCATACTTGTGTGACTTTGACAAACTCACTCAATTGCTAGCCCTACTTGCCCCATGTATATACAGGCATAATAGTTGGGAGGAAATGACACAATGGATAAGAAAGCACTTTGTAATCTGTAAGGTACTGTACAAAGATAAAATGATAATGAAGCATATTGCCAGTACTCCCAACAGACAGACTTCTATCACTCTTAACAGTCCATCTTCCAAACCTCTAAGCTGCCACATTAAAAATTCTTAAAGAACTACTAACTAATAAAAAAAATGCACACCTTCTAAGCACAATTTTATTTATTTTCTCTTAGAAGATATAGTCTGAATCAGGAAATCATTTGTAAACGTGGTCCAATATAATCACGTTCTAATCTAATTTACACATGCCTTAACCCACATGTGAGCACTTACTTGAAGACGACCCACATTTTTGGAGTTTGCATTGCATGAATAATAAAAATAGATCAATTATTTGGGAACCATGCCATATATCAGGCTAAAACTGCAACTTTTAAAACAAGCAAATTCATACATGGTATCTGTTACTTACTTCTGTAACATTATGGCAAGAAGTGCAATAATATTTGCCTTCATCAGTAAGCCCCCAAGAGACTGAAGCACACTGAGTACATCGTTCTTTGAACTCTTTCTAGAAGAAGATAGAAAAGTTGTTACTATCAAACCATATTCAATAGATTCTACCTAAGCCCTGCAGTTCTACTTCAAGGGTTCCTTGCAGTTTTATCTTATAAATTAAAAATCACAGAAAATAGAAAATACATCAGAGAGATTATCTAATAAACAAGGAGTATAGCGATTCAGTCTTTTGAGCAGTTTGAAACTGAATCGAACTATTTAAAGGAAGTTTCCAAAATATGCAGTATGTGACGGGAAAGAAAGAAGAAAAGGTAGCAGGGGGGAAAGGGAGGCAGAGATGAGTAAATTGAACACCTTGAAAATGCTGTAAAGAAAAAAGATGACAAGATTTTAATGAAAACAAAAAACAGACAGAACAGACCATTTGAACTTCCTCTAGGACACTAAAAATACATATTCACCACAGAAGAACCAGATTTTTATCAGGGTTGTTTCAAATTTTAACTTATTCATTCAGCAATATAAGGAGTATGTATGCACAAGGCCTTTAACTAGGTGCTAAGGCTTCAATGGTGAGCAAAACAGATGACCCTACTTGTGCGATACAGGCTAGTGGTGAGCTATAATTATGAATTTCATTAATCTAGTATTTACAGACGTTAACCATCCTTCATGCAATAAACATTTATTGAGCATCTACATCGAGTAAAGCCTTCTATCACCATAACACTTCTGTACATACATAGACTGGCACTAAATTACTGATTCCAAACTCGTTGGTCTTGGGCCTTATCGTTGATCTAATTACCGAAAGCTCCTTTAATACCGTCAGAATGCAGCATTTTATGTAGTATGTCAAAAAGAATGCCAAATTTATTTCGACAAGTTGGTAAAGTTTTCAATGACCTCCAACTTATAACTACCATCATCTTGGAGTGTCCCCAAACCCGAACTTGGAATCCTTACAGCAGACGGGCGGCAAGGATTCCCAGCAAGAGAGCAGGGGTTCCCTGGAGCACTACTCCGGCCCTCCCTCACCCACCCCGGCTCCGAAGGGTGCTTGGGCGTGGCCCTGTCAAGAGAGGATGAGCCACGTGGGTGGTCACCCATAAAACCCACAACTTCATCAACTCCTGAAATACGCCCATACCGACGGACACCCAACCCTCCCCTTAACCACAACCTCGCCCAGCCACAAATTCGAGCCTTTTTGCCCACACTGCGCGCCCTCGCGGCCCGCCGGCCATCCCTGTCCCCGCCCCGCAGCCTTGCGCCCCGCCCCCTCCGGCCAGGGGCCGCCCCACGGCCGGCCGGCGTCCGCCAGTCGCGTCTCTTCTGCCTCCCTCCGCTCCAGCCCCGCTGGCGAGCCGCCGGGGGCACCGCTGTCTCACCGCCTCCTCCAGGTCCATAACGGGGCCGCCGCTGCCGCCGCCGCCAGGGCCCGTTATCCGGGCAGCAAACGCACCTTCCGGGAGCGCCCGGCGGAGTTCGCCGGACGGAAACTCAGGCCTTGACTTTGGATTCCGGGCGCCTGCGGCCTCCTGGAGGCCTCCACTCGCTGGAGGACTGAAGCTCCGCACATCCTGTGCTCCCCTCCCTTTTCCTAGTCGAGGTAACTAAAGCCAATCAGTCAGAAACTGGGCGGTGAATAAAGCTAAACTGATTCAGTCACGCTCTGTTCTCCCGAAACCCCCGTGCTCATTCAGGCTGCGAGGGAGGCGGGGGAGGCCCGCAGTGAGGACGTGGACCCCGGCCGCTCCCGGTTTCCCACTTCATTCTGGCTTTAGTAGCGCAGGAGAGGCCTGGAGCTCTGAAGGAAAAAACTCAGGCTGTGGAGGTAGACTGGGTTTCTAATCACCGCCTTTCTGCTTCCTTGTGCCACAGTTGCCTGCGCTGTAAAAAATATAACCGCCCCCTTCCCCCAGACCCACATAGTAAGCGCTCACTAAATTTAGCATTAATTGTTGTTCCCTCATTGGACATATCCATTCCTTGACTTAATCATTAAACAGGTGCTGTTTTAGGTCCTGGTTTTCAACAGTGAACAAAGTAAAGTCCCTGCCTTCATGGAGGTTACATTCTGGTGGGAGAGACAAAAATAAATAAGGAAAATCTTTGGTATGATAAATGGTGACCAGTGCCAAGGAGAAAAACAAGAGAGGAGAATGGGAGCTCATATTGTTTTGATTTTAAATGGGGTGGTCAAGAAGGGTCTCACTGATGGGAACAGTAAGTCCCAAGGTCCTAGTCCTGAGCCTCATGCCAGGTCATTTAAGGATCAGCAAGGAGGCCAGTGACGACTAGAACAGTGCAACTAAAGGGAGAGGAGAAAGGAGGTTGGGGCAAAGCATGGTTGTAAGGACTTTGACCTGGAGAAATTGGGAAGCCATTGGAGGAGTTACATGATCTGACTTCAGTTTGAGATCAGTCTGGCTGCTGTGAGGAGAATAAACTGATAGAAGGCAAAGGTAAAAGCTGAGAGACAAGTTAGGAGACTTAAAATAATCCAGAGAAGGTATAATGGTGGCTGAACTAGGTAAAAGCAGTGGAGACAATGAGAAATACAGCGATTCTGGAAATCCAGATTTTGAAGGTAGAGCCAGAAAGATCTTGATGTACAAGAAGCAGCCTGTGAATGAAAGAAGTCAAGGATGACTTCAAGATGTTTGACCTGAGCAACTGGAAGGGAGAAGCTGTCACTGACTGAGTAGAGGCAGACTGTGAATGGCACAGTTTGGGAGCAAAGAAGAGGAGGAATCAGGCTTGTTTTTGGACATGTTAAGTTATAGATAGTTATAAGACCTCCAGGATAAGGCGATGATGTACAGGAGTCTACAGCTCAGAGGCAGATTCTGGGCAGGCGGTATACATCGGGGAGTTATCTCTGCTGGATGGTATGTAAAGCCATGAGATGAAATAAGATCACTGAAGGATTAAATCTTTATTTACTCACTCTTATTTACTTGGTAATTCATTTATTTCCCAAACTCATTAAACACCCACTATTTCAGCAATTGGGAAATGTAAGATGAGCAGGACAGAATCCCTGCCTTCAAGAGGTGCTCAGTCCTGTGGAGCAATCAGCCTCATTATTTTATCATGGCACTAGATAAATTCTCTTTTCAGGGTGTCATCTTTGTTACTTACCAGGCTTGGCTGTGTGAAACTTCAGAGTCTTTCTGAAAAATCTTAACCCATCTTCAAAGCATCAAGGATTGTCATATGAACAGCTTAATCGTAAGTCTCTTATTTTTAGACTAGCTCTGATTTCAGAGGTTGAAATATTAGAATTGGAAGGGGTACTTAATGCCCAACTAAATAGGAGTTAGTGTATTGAACTAAAATATGAGATCAGGGGATTTTTTTTTGGTATCATTAATGTATAATTACATGAGCAATATTATGGTTACTAGACTACCCCCATTATCAAGTCCCCCCCACATACCCCATTACAGTCACTGTCCATCAGCGTAGTGAGATGCTATAGAATCACTACTTGTCTTCTCTGTGTTGTACTGCCTTCCCCGTGTCCCCCTCCCTACATTATGTGTGCTAATTGTAATGCCCCTTTTCCCCCCTTATCCCTCCCTTCCCACCCATCCTCCCCAGTCCCCTTCCCTTTGGTAACTGTTAGTCCACTCTTGAGTTCATATCAGGGGATTTTTGCCTTCTGTTTAATTGCTGTATATCTAGGGCCCAAAACAGTACTTAGCTCATAGGAGGTAAACAATAGATACCTATTGAATAGATGAATGACTTTGTAAGGTATTTATATATATGCAAAATAGCTTAAGTAAACATTATCTTAATTTGAGTTGCACAGAAATGAGTCGCATATTTTTCCAGCTATTCTTTAGCAGATAATTGAATGATTTCAGCAAAGTCAGTCCTTTGGAAGAAAATGTCTTTTAGATTATTGTAAGATTTAAAGGAGTATTATAGCAGAAAAGCTTTAATATGCATTTCTTAAAACTCTGCCATTTTTGGCCTGTCAGATTGATTTATATCTAATGGAAATGATCAGTGGATGAAGGGCTCAGTGAAATGGACTCTGTCTTATGCTGCAGGTCAGGGTGAATGTGGGTATGTTTCTGGAAAATGGTCTAGCTATATACAAGTGATATGGTGAAGGAACAGTTGAGGCAACCCCAAGAAGAGGAAATAAGGAAATAAAATTAAAACAGAGATAATAAACCTTCAAAGGGACCAAAGAGTCCTTGGGCCAAGATTTGACTGAACAACAAAGACTTATTGAATGCATTAACATCTCTAAACAAGGAATATGTAAATCAAAAGAGATGTATTTAGCCCTTCAAGCCTAATAAAAGGAGGACCTAGCCATAGCAAAGCCCCAGCACTATAATGCCCTAGCAGTTAATATAACCAAGTTTCCACACCTCTTAAATGACAGACATGGCACTAACCATTCAATTCTTCCAATAACTTGAGACTAATAAATCTGAAAATTTTTATGAGATGGACAAATTCCTAGAAAAATACAAGTTGTCAAAAGGTACGTAAGGAGAAATAAAAAATCTGAACAATCCTATGTGTATTTAAGAAACTGACTCTATCAATTAAAAACCTCACAAAGAAAACCTGATCTCAAATGAGGCAAAGCTGGTAAAGTCAAATATTTAAGAAAGAAATAATATCCATCTTAACAGACTCTCCCAAATAATGGAAAAAGAGAACATTTACCCACTTCTTACGAGGTTAGCATAAACATGACACAAAAAACTAACAAGGTTATTTTAAGAAAAGTAAAAATTAAAGTCCAATCTCTCTCAGAAATACTGATGCAAAAGTTCCAAATAAAATATTAGCATATTGAATACAAGTCTTTTGTTATATTCAGCAATATATAAATAGGATAATAAAACCAAATTGGGCTTATTCTAGGAATGCAAGGTTGGCATAGTATTTAAAAATATATAAATCTACAGTAACCCAGATAGGTTGGTTCAAGGGTAGACCAAATGATCAATTGAACAAAGTAGAAAGTTGAGAAACTGACCCATAAATAAATGTAAGATAACCTGATTTACAACAAAGGTACTACTAAAATTCAGTAGCGAAAAGATAAATTTTTCAGTAAATAATCCTGATTCAATTGGACATTCATATGAAAAAGATAATGACCCCTCCATCACATCATACAAAAAAAAAATCAATTTGAAATGGACCATAACCCCACATGTAATAGGTAAAGCCATAAAACTTCTAGAAAAAAAAAATAAGTAAATAACTTTATGACTTGAGATAGGACAGACTTCCTAAGCATGTCACAAAAAGGCACAATCCATGAAAGAAAAGATTGTTAAATTGGATTTCATTAGAATCAAGAACTATAGTTCATCAGAAGACATTGTTAAGGCAAACTAAAGACTGAGAGAAAATATTCACAATGCATAATTGAACAAAAGATGTATATCCTGCAAATCAATTAAAAAAATAATAACCCAACTAAAAATAGGCAAAAAACTTAAACAGCTGTTTTTTTTCTTTTTTATTAAAATGTTATTGATATACACTCTTATGAAGGTTTCACATGAAAAAACAATGTGGTTACTACATTTACCCATATTATCAAGTCCCCACTCATACCCCAATTCAGTCACTGTCCATTAGTGTAGTAAGATGACACAGATTCACTGTTTGCCTTCTCTGTGCTACACTGTTTTCCCCATGATTCCCCACACCATGTGTACTAAACATAATACCCCACAATCCCCTTCTCCCACCCTTCCCACCCATCCTCCCATACACCTCCCCTTTGGTAACTACTAGTTCCTTCTTGGAGTCTCTGAGTCTGCTACTATTTTGTTGAACACCTATTTTACAAAAGAAGATAAAAGATCAGGAACATATGAAAAGGTGCTCAATATCATAATTCATCAGAAAAATGCAAATTAAAACCACACCAATAACTGGGTGTCTTCTATATTGCTGATAGGAGTGCAAATATTTTTGGTAGAAACATTTTGGAAAATTGTTTGGAAGTAATGCTAAATATACGCTAATCATGACCCAACAACTCCACTCCTAGATATATATCCTGAAGAAATTAGTGCATGTGTTCACCAAAAAATATGTACAATTATTTTCATAAAGCTTTACAACCAAATGTCCATCAATAGGAGAACTGATAAGCATATTGTGGTATAGTCATATAAAGCAATACTATATATTAATGAAAAAGAATAAATAATGGCTGCATACAACAACATGGATGAATCTCACAAAGTAACTGTGCAAAAGAAGCTAGTGGTGGATTTAAAAGGGACTTAAATTCTTTGCCACTGTTTCCATCGAAAGATGAAGTCCTTGCCCCCACCCACCCCAACCACCATCCTTGAATCTGCAGTGGTATTGTAAACAGCTTTGAGCAATAGAATGCTGCTCTGACCTTGTGGTATAACTTTCAAGCAATGTCTTTGCAGCTTTTGCTCTTCTTTGCATGTGCCAGCAGCCACAGCAAGAAGTCCAACTACCTTAGACAACCATGCTGTGAGGAAGCCCAAGCGCCATGTGACCGTAGAAGCTGCATAGTGGACAAGAGTGTCAGACATGTGAGTGAAGCCTTCTTGGACCTCCCAGCCTAGCTCAGGCACTGGCTGTATTCAGGCCAGTCAATGACCCCAGCTGGTGCTAGGTGGTATAGAAAAGTACCCAGCCAAGTCCTGTCCAAATTCCTGACTGATAGAATCCTGAATCAACAAAATGGTTATTGTTTCAAACCACTAAGTCCTGAGGTCGTTTGTACAAAGAAACAGATAAGCTACAGAAATTTGTTCTTGAAGTAGAAAATAATATCACAAAAACCTAAAACAAAATGGATGCCCAGATCTAGTCTTATCTTAACACCTCTTCCTCTAGAAAACCAAGTATCAGAAAAAAATTCTGAATGTACATCCCTATTATATAGATATGCATTTTTGTATAAATTATACACATGCAGGACTGTTCTAGAGGTGTTATAGCACACTCATAAATATTAAAATGATTTACTAATACAAATGATTTTCAGTGAAAATATTAGAGTTATATAATGAAAGAATCCACTTTTTTTTTAAATCTAGGCTTATAATACTATGTGATACAGGTATTTGTAGTTCTTGTCCTAAATTCAGTTTACTTTAATCTTTCTTTCCCTTGTTGATCTCACAAAGGTATGGAGAACCAAGTATTTTCATACCAATGGAAACATTTACAGACATCCATTCTTAAAATGCTCTCTCCATAGCATAAGTCTCTTCCCAAAAAGCACTTACTTTTTCATGCATTAAACAAGAGTGCCTAGCATGTGCCAGACACTGTTTTAGGCACAGGGAATAAAGCAATGAACAAAAACAACCTCTAGCTCATGCAGCTTACATTCTAGCTGGGCGAGACACATAAATAATTATAAAATATGTCAGGTGGCAAAGAACTCCCATAAGGAAAAAGGAAGCAGAATATGGAGATAGAGAGTAGATGGGTAGAAGTTTGGGATGGGAGATGCTATTTTAGGCATAGTCTGGGAAGGCCTCTCAAAGAAAGGTGACTTAAGTGAAGTGAGGGACCCAGCCATGCAGGTATTATGTTCAGCACTTCAAGCTCCAAGACCTTGTGACAGTAAGGTGGTCCTTAATAAGACAATAAGTATGGTAGAGGCCATGGAGTCAGAGAGGTGGCCAGGCCTTGTGGTTTATAGTAAGGACATCAGGGACATGGAAAGCAGAAGAGTGATAGCAGCTGACTCTGATTTTAGAAGACTTCCTCCTGGGATGTGGAGAATATTTGGGAAGGAGGCAGCGGGGGAGCAGCCAGATCACTAAGGATGGGGAGGAAATGGGCACCGCTGGCCTTATTTCACGGGGGTGAACAAAAGGCCTCTCCTGGCAGGTCAGGTGTGGGGTGTGAGGGAAAGAGAAGAGGTAAGGATGCCCGCAAGGTTTGGGGTCTGAATCTGTTTAAGGTTGCAGTTGCAATTTACTGCAGGCTTATGATAGAGTTTGGAGGGAAAGTTCAGGAGTTCTTTGGGATATGTTGGAGTTAGTGAGGACTATTCAGTGTCCAAGTGGAGATGTTCAGTATACCATTCAGGATGAGTGTGACCTTTGGGGAAAGGTGCAACTGGAAGTGTCAATATGGAAGTCTAGAACCCGCATAAGGTCATCAAGGATGTGCATTTAGACAGAAAAAGGGCTGAGGGCTGAGACCCGGCACTACAACATACTGAAGTAGGAGCACAAAAAGAGGATCCAGAAAAGGAGGCTGAGAATGAATGTGCTCAAGGTAGAAGGAAGGCCAGCACCTTGGGTGTCTTGGAAGCCAAGTGTAACTGTGTCCCAAAGGAAGAAGCCATCGACTACTTCCAAAAGCTCCTGAAAAGTGCGGCAAGCTGAAGACTGGGATCGCCATCAGATTTGGACATGGGGTCATCAGTGACCTGGACGAGAGTGGTTTCAGTGCTGGGGATGAAAGGTGAATAGAGTGGGCTCCACAGAGAGTGGTGGGCGTGTGTGGACTGCCCTCCTGGGGGATTTTGTTGCAGACAGAAGCAGAGGAGCCAGAGCTGGGAGGCCATGTAAAGTCAAGGGAGGCTTTGTCTGGTTTTGTTTCCTTGCTTGTAGAAGATGTGAGAAGATAGAGGAACCGATTTCAGGGGCTGTCACTGAGCTGGGGTGAGGGCATGAGGCCCACAGCCCAAGCTGAGGGATTAGCCTTCACAGACGCAATTCATCTGGGACAGGACCAGGACGGGAGGGCTCACAAGCAGGTGCAGGCATGGGAGGGCTCTTCTGCTTGTGTCTGGTGACCTGGAAGCAAACCATCATACGAGAATTTGAGTGGGAGGGTCACTGGAGGTCTGAGGAGAGGTCAGCGGTGTAACATCTCTTGTAAGTTGGAGAGGTAAATCAGAAAGCTAGTAAACTGTTGGGCAGCAGTAGTGTGGCTGTGACCATAAATGTGAAGATAGGGCCAGTCAACAGACACAGCCATTCAACTGCTTACTTTGTTAAAACTCCCCCTCTACCCCAAGGGACAAATCAAGTGTATTCAGTTTCAAAAATAGTTGCCCGGAGGTATAGTACTGACAGTCCTTTGTCATCACAGGAATACTTGCCTTTTTGCTTAAAAGAAAAAAACTAACCCATCTGTAAGTTTTACAGGTCTTTGAAATACTTTGCCATGAGGTGTCCGGCCACATTCCAAGGGACAAAGGACTGCGTGGATCCTCACCTCATTCCCGGTTAAGTTCATGATCCCGCGACATCGGCAAGGTCTCGCGTTAGGACCTAACCGCAGTCACTGCAGCCGCCGCAGCCTGCAGTGCGCGTGCGCTGCTGCCCTCGCGCGCCCCCCCACCGTGCAGACCTCCAGCTGAGAGCCCGGCGGGGCGGTCTCATCGGCGCTGTTGGCCGCCTTCTCTCGGAGTCCTACCATTCTAGTCAAGGCAGGCACTACTCTCCTGGTTACATCAATACAATTGTACGACGAAATATTGTTTTTCTGAAAAATGATTTACAGTGGAGAATATATGCTCTCCGATGTATCTTCCCGTTAGGGGGTCCTCAAAAGCAGCTCTTTCTACATTCTATTATTGAAACAGAATTTAGTGCCTGTCACGAGCAGGGAGATAATACAAATATCTTCATTTTATCCAACCGCATAGCAAACCTTCCCACTGCAAACCTGTGCAATTTGTTCAAATGCTTGTTTCTTCTAGATTTTTAGCATTTTCTACATCTCTTAACAGTATTTGCAACAGTATTTGTCATCTCTTTTATTTCAACCATATTTATCATGGCAGAATGATAGAAAACAGTAAATATAAAATGAAACTTTAGGGAGTGATAAATGCTTTGAGGCTGGGTAGATATGTGGGGTGATGGGGTGGGGGAAAGTGACCAGAACTTGCCTAGGGTGATCATGGAGACGTATGTGAAGTGTCACGTGAGCTGACGGGAATATAGTGAGAGCTGTGCAAGACGTGGGGGAGTATATCCCAGGGAGAGTGCAAAGGTGCTGGGCAGACTAGGCTGGGTGTGTGTGTGCAACCAAAGGAAGCCAGTGTGGCTGGACAGTCATGGGCAAGAGGTAGAGTCATAGGGCTCAGGGTTAGAGCTCCAGGCAAGTCCCCAGTTGTGGAAGGTTGTCTGGACCCACAAGGCTGATACTTGGCCAGTACACCCTGACAGTCCATCCTGTACATTCCACCAGGCGTCCTCTCTAAGTCCTTCTCCTGGTCCCCATCCGTGGCTCCCACCTGAGAAAGGAGGAGGGGTGCCTGGCTGATGAGCTAGTGGCTCGTGCAACCCAGCTAACCTGTGCCTGCATGTGGGGATGACAGCTTCACACGACTTGGCTCAGAGAGAGCTGGGGAGAGTGGGGAGTGGGGGAGCAGGCAGGTGGGCTCCATTGGGACAGTGGGAACCCCTGTGACAGAGGGAGGCTGTGGAGGAGGGAGTGGCCTGAGGACACCACAGTGCAGCTCCCACTTTTCACCATTCTTACTGAATTTCACTCCCATTCAGAGGCATGCATTTGTTAAAAGCCACCACATGCCTTCCAGTCAAGGGCACTAACAATATTAGTGTTCCTAATAAAGTGAGAGCTGATGCATATCTAGCATTTTCTGAGCCAGGCACCATTCTAAACATGTCAACTCATTTGAATATTATAATCATCATTCCCATTTTACAGACAAGAAAACTGAAACGAAGAGAGGTCATTTAAAATTTATGTAAGAGGCTGACTCAAAACCAAGTAGCCTGGTGGAGAGCGCAGTTTGCCATGTTCTGGGCCCCTCAAGCTCATTCAAGTGGCACTTTACAAGAGATTTCTGTGACTAGCTAATAATAAGATGTTGAATGTGTAAGACTCTCGGGTAATATTGTAAGGATCAGAAAATGTCTGGATATAATTGCTCTTAGTTCAACAGAAGCTGAGGGACAATTCATCACAACAAACAATATTGTTGTTATTAAGAGACATTCTCTTTTTTTGAGACTACAGGTCACCCAGTGGCTGCTGATTTAATGGGGTAGTTATTGAGGGAGCTTGATGCATTTCCCTTTGTCAAATCAGAGCTCCAACAGGGCATTATTTAGTGAGAACATACCAAATAAAAGATCACACCAATGATTTCTAAAAACCAACATGTGCCTTAGAAATTAGTAAATGGATTTGATGAATGCTTTGTTACATCATTTTGTAAGCAGTTTTGATATATAGATAAACAGATATGGTTTGACTTATTTAGAAAATAGAAGGGAATAGATTTCTAAATTTTGATTTATACATTAATATACATTCCCCAACCAGTTGTTAAATATGGGTATTTCAAATATTCCTTTGGAGGCCATAGTTAGGCATTTCCATGTAATTCCATGGGTGTTGAGAAGTCATTGAAGGATTTTGAACAGAGGAGTGACATGGTCTAATTTATGCTTTGAAGTGCTTTTCTGGCCTCTGTGTGGGAACAGACCACAGAGGATCAGGGTGGAGGGAAGACGACTAAAGAGGCAGTGCTTGGGGCTGGGACATGCAGAGAGAAGTAGACAGACTTTGAAGATGGAGCCACAAGGAGGGCATGGTGAATGAATGGTGCAGCCCTTCACTGAGATGGCTATGAGTGGGTTTGGGGTGAAGATCAAGAAGTAGGACATATCTACTTTGGTATGTCTAGTAGAAATGCAAGAGGAGATATTGAATAGGATGTCCGACAAATGAGTCTGGAGTTCAGAGGAGATGTTCTGCCTGGAGATGTGAATTTGGGGGTTAGAGTGTGGAAATGGGATTTAAAGCTCTGGGAATAAATGACAACCTGAGGGAGGGAGAGTAGGTAGTAGATGAAAGAAGAGAGCCCTGGGCTGAGCTGTGAGCTCTGTACCATTCAGAAGGCTGAAAGGGCAGAACAGGTTAGGAAAGATGGTGGAGAGGAGCAGCTCAGGGTAGGAGGAGGAGAGCCAGTGGATTCGTGACCAGAGCCCTGGAGGAAAGTTTCAAGAAAGAAGAAATGTCAGATGATATTGAGAGTTGGGTGAGCTTAGCCTGGGACTCAGCAAGATAGATTTCAGTAGGATGGTGAGGATGAAAGTTTAATTGGAGGAGGTTCAAGGCAGAAGAAGAGGAAAAAAGCAGGGAGTAAAAGACATGGCTTTAGGAGTTTTGCTGAAAGGCAGAGTGGAGAACTGAGCAATAGTGAAAGGAGATACAGAGGGGGTTAAAATATGAACTACTGTAGCATGTTCATCTGCTGTTGGAGAGAAAATATCACTAGGAGAGAGAGAATTACAAGAGCAAAGTCCTTGAGTGGGTGAGAGGGACAGATCTAGTACCTGATGAGCCCGAGGGGCTGCGTTGTTCTTACGTGACCAGACCATGGGAATTCGAGGAATGTGGCTACCACTCAGCCTGGCTGGGCCCTGGCCTTCTGGGTGTGGCCACGTTAGAGCTGGTCAGCCCAGCTAAAAGTTTAGTTAAAGAGGTTCTGCTGAGTATGGAGATAGCTAAATACTATTTCAAGGAAGCACCAGAGCAGCAAATCAGGAGAGTAGGTTTGAATCCTGGCCCTGAAAACTAATCAGCTAGCTGCCTGAGTTGAACAAGTTGCTTCTCTGAGCCTCAGTTTTCTCATCTGCAGTATGGCAATAATAACTTTATCAAAGCGCCTTCTGAGATCGTCAGGGTCAAATGAGATATAGATGCACAGACCTTTGTCAAAGCTGAAGGGTTTTGTAAACTGAAATGTGAAATATGAATGCCATAAATTGTTATTAAGCAAACTTTACTAGATCTCCTCTCCCCTGTTCATCTCAAAACAGGCACAGCTTGCCGAAGAGACATTT
The DNA here is from genome assembly GCA_032199065.1 of Smutsia gigantea. Lineage (NCBI taxonomy): Eukaryota > Metazoa > Chordata > Mammalia > Pholidota > Manidae > Smutsia > Smutsia gigantea. The sequence continues at coordinate 57,304 of JAVSCE010019484.1, forward strand.
CTAAAGATGCATTCGGTGCCACTCCTGTCTGTGGGCTTCATTTTCATAACTAGACTTTTAGTTTAGTTTTTTTTTAAAGATAAGAGCAAGTCTTGGCTGCTTGTGAAAGCCTTCAGTGTCATTACAGACATAAGTGTATCACTTCAAGAACATCAGTTGAAAGGGTGGGGAGACATATTATTATCTTCAAAGCTTTCTGAGAACCTATTAAATGCTAATCACAAAGCACAGGGATATTCCAGAAGCAAACACCGTCCTTGACTTTCCTGTCACAGGAGACTTCTTCCTCCTGGTCTTCCACCAACATGTCTGCTGGAGGGAAGGGAGAATCAAGCATATTCCTGATGAATGGTCCTTCTGAGAGCCTCAAGGCCTGGTCTGTCCATAACTACAGCTGAAACCCCGTGTGGTTTGTTTGCCTAGTGCTGGGGAGAAGGCGCAGGAATGAACACTTGCTGGGCACACAGTTACCCAGGCAATCTCATCACTGAGCTCTTCTCATCAAACAGGAAGGGAAACAGACTCAAGAAGTCAAATCAGGTCACATGGCTAGCAGGAGGCAGAGAGGGAGGCTCTTAACTCTGTTCTGCCTGCTCTAAAGAGCCTGATCTTTTGGCTAGAGAATGGGTGCTTCATGAAGGTCTCTTTAGTGAATGAGTGGATGAATGAATAAAAGCCCTCTTGATAAAAAAATGCTTTGTCAAAGGACATCAACAGCCATGAGGCACAGCCCCAATTAAACAGAAGCAAAACAACCTCCTACGATTCATGTGAGGTACTCAAGAGTTTGGCTTAAATAACTCAGGAGTTTCCCAAACTTAAGTGATAAGATCTCAGTCAGGTTGCAGAACCTGTTGGTGGCTGGTTTATCCATTTCTAGTCTTGGGGCAAACTCATTTACTCCTCCCTCCCTTCCGGGAAGCAGAGTAACAGAGCCACAGGAGTTGTAGCTCTGGCCATTGGCCTTAAAGTCCTTGAAAGATGAGTCCTGTCCTGTGACCATCTCATGGCCCATACAGGCTATGTAATTTTTGGGGTCCCACACAAAATGAAAATGTCATGACTCTTGTTCAAAAATTAGTAAGAATTTCAAGGTGGCAACAGCAGAGCATTAAACTGAGCCATGCCTCATTCTGAGTATGGGGTCCCGTGTGTCTGTACGGCTGCATGCCCGTGATGCTGGCTGCCAGTGGCAGGGAGAAGGGAAGAAAAGATTTTAGGAGATTGGTGGATCATCTTGGGACACCAAAATTAGGACAAATAAGTAAAATTGCTATGGAGGTCAGGTTCTAGTTTCTTAAAGCATACAACTTCAGAATAGAAAGAGTTTTTAAAATTCATCTAGAATCACTCTTCCATTTTATAGATGAGGAAATTGAGACCCAGACAGAAGCCGACCTGGGGGAGTCGTGGGATACCACAGGGAAGACAAACCCCCTCTGAATCTCACTCAGTCTCCTTATTACTGGCCAGATTGAATAATGCATTCTTTCTTTCCTCTTTTTCTCCCTAACCCCCATTAAAAGAACAGTAAATTAAAAGGGTACGTCCACAAGGACCAATGAAATGGAAGAGGGGGCAATAGTAACTGAAGAGGCCATCTCCCTGAAGAGTTTGAGAGTGTGTGTGTGTGTGTGTGTGTGTGCCTGCAGAGGGGTGGGATAGGAGGAAGCACACACTAGAAAAGGAGGAACTGAGTAAAAATCTGAATACTACCGTGTCCCCTTCCCAGAATGCCGGGAGCATGTTGTCCATCTCCCCAGGCCGGAAATGGAATAAATCCCAGAGACTACTGTTTGAGATTCTTCACGAAGAGCTGGTTTGAAGCTCTGTCCTATTACATAGAAGCCTGCAGGGATCAAACGTGGCTTATCCAAACTTGATAAACCAAAGGGCAAAAAGCTTTCTAAGCCTGTAAGTGACCAATGGCCAGGCACCTCCAGACATGGGGGAAAACTTCGAATGAAAGTAAACAAAACAAACAAATAAATGGAAAAAAAAAGAATTGGGAGAAATCTGAGACAACTTCAAATTGACAATCTCCCAGAAAAGGGTAGGGATGATGCTGTATCTAAGAAAAAAGAACCAGAAAGCTTTCAAAATCCTGAAAACAAGGAAAACTGCTGTAAAGGTAAATATGTAAGAGTTGAAATAAAAATTTAATACAAAAAAAATCAAAGAAACTTCTAGAAGACAGAACAAGACAAAAAGATGGAAATAGCAGAGAAAAGAAAAAGCAAGAAGATAAGTCTAGGGGTTGAAAGCCAACCACTAGAAATGCCAGAAGGAGAGTCAAGGGGTATATTACCAAGGAAGTAATACAAGAAAATTTCAGAGGACTAAAGCATGAATTTCCAACTCTCAAAAGGGCTAGCACAGGGGATGCACCTAGCAGGGAATGAAAAAAACCCATGGTCAGGTACACCATTGTGAATTCTTTGAACATCAGGGATACAGAGAAGATACTATGCACTTCTAGAGAGAAAAAGAAGAGGATCAGGATGAATGGACCTTGCAACAACACATTGGGATCTAATGGACAGGGGACGAATGCCTCTAGTATTCTGGTGTTGTAATTTACACCCTACACTTCTATAATCTTACAGACTGTCCACCAGATGGGGTACATAAGATATTTTCAGATAAGCAATAACTAAAATCATTTACTTCCCTTCTGCCCTTCCTTGTATCTTTGGTGAACTACTGGAGGTAATGATCTAACAAAACCAGGGATTAAACCAAGAAAGGACACATGGAATATTGGAAGCAAGAGATCTGAAGCCTAAGAGGCAATGTGATTCCCCACAATGACAGTGAATCTGTACAGCATCCAGTCTAAACTGGAGAATACGGATGGAGGCTCTGAGAGGAGAGTCTATAGGGATACGATGAATATGACATATTTGAAATTATGGAAAATATTACTGCTTGAGGCAGATATTAGGAAAAATTAATGATAGACATGTAGAAAATTAGGCACATGGGGGAAAAGGAGGAAACGAGTAACTCCAGTAAAGTGAAGGACTGAGTAATAAAGTTGCTATGGGCATAGCATTAATGTGGTTCTTCAGTGAAGGGCATTTACACAATTGTAGTAAAGCACATCCTGATTAACGATATAACTAAAATTGTTTTATAATGATGTGGGGAGGGGTAGCAAAGAGGAAGTGGGGAGGTGTGAGAGATCTGAGTCCATATTTATCATTATGGAAACTCAGTAATGGTGTCTCAAAATGTAAAATAATACATTAATAGGGGTAGCTCCAGATGCATGGTTTTAAATATCATCCACAAGACTTCCAAATTTAAGATTGTGGACCATTAAATATAAAGCTACTAAGTGGCTAGAAGAATGACAAAAAGTGAACAAAGATGAATCCAAATGCCAATAGAAGTATAACTTACTTAGAATAAAATTCACCAGTTTTAAGTGACAAAACAATGTGATAAGTTTTGGCTTACATGTATAGTAATGCAACCATTACCTGAAAGGTGGTTTAGACCAATGTAGTCAATCCCCAAGCCCTAGGAACCCCTTATCTGCTATCATCATTATAGATTTGCCTTTTCTAAAACTTTTCTAGGACACATAAATACGTGCACTATATAGTCTTTTGTATCCTACTATTTTCACTTCATAATGCTTTAATGTTTCATCCATGTTGTTGCATATATCAGCAGTACATACCTATTAATTGCTGAGTAGTAGTCCATTTAGATACAGATTTTTTTTTATCCATTTACCAGTTGATGGGCATTTGGATTGTTTCCAGTTTGGGCTATTCTGAACAAATATGTTATGAATATTTACGTATGAATCTTGGTGTAGACATATGTACTCACTTGACTAGAAAAATACCTAAGAGTGGGATTTCTGAGTCATACGGTAAGTAAATGTTAAGCTGTTGCTCCACATTCTAGCCAACAGTTGGCATTGTCAATCTTTTAAACTTTGTCCACTTCAGAGGGTACATAGTAGTGTCCCCTCTTGGCTTACATTTGCATTTCCCTAATGACTAATGATGTCGGGCATCTTTTCATGTGCTTATTTGGTATCTATTTTTTTTTAATGTAATGTCTGTCCAAATCTTTCACCTGATTTTAATTGTTCTGTCTCATTATTGAGTTGTAAGAATTCTTCATATATTGTGGACACAAGTCCTTTACTTTATGTGTGTTTTGCAAACACAGTCTTCCAGTCTGTGGCTTGCTTTTTCATATACCTGATTGTGCGTTAAAGAGCAGACATTTTTAATTTTGATGAAGTCTAAGTTATTGACTTTCTTCTTTGATGTGTCCTATTTTAAAAATCTTCGCCTAACCCAAGATCATTAAGATTTTCTTCCTTTTTTTAAAAAGAAAGTTTATAGTTTTAGTTCATTTTATGCGTATAGTCAACCAATTATTCTAGCCCCTTTTTGTCAAAAAGGTTATCCTTTCCCCCATTTAATTGTCTTGGCATCTTTGCTACAAAGTCAATTTACCATATATATGTGGGTCCATTTCTGGACTTTCTATTCTGTTCCATTGGTCTATATGTCAACCTTTACTAAAATACTATACTATCTCAATTATTGTTAGCTTTATAGTAGTTCTTGACACCAGGTAATGTAAATCCTCCAACTTTGCTCTCTTTCAGTTTTGTTTTGGCTGTGCTATATGCTTTGCATTTCCACATACGTTTTAGATTTTTCTTAGTAAATTTTCAAAATAGCCCTGCTAATATTTTGAATGTCATTGTGTTTAATTTATAGATCAATCTGGGGGAGAAGTGCCATCTTAACAATACCAAATCATCCTGTTCTTGAGTATGGTGTATCTCACCATGCATACTCATCTTTGGTTTCTCTCAGTAATGTTTTGTAGTTTCCAGAGTACAGTTATTGCACATATTTGTTACATTTATCCCTATTGCCTAATTCTCTGTGCGTGTGTTGCAGACGGAGAGAGAGAAGAGGGAGGGTGAGAGTTTCCTTTATGTTCTCCAAAGTTGAGCAAAAGAAAATTGGTTAATTAAAGATTGTGGTTAGCTGAATTCCAGTTAAGTAAGATTTTACTGTATTTGGCATTCACACTAAGATCTCTGATTATGTCACACCCCATGTTCAAACACCTTCATTGGGAAATAATTATGGGATGTGCTCAAAGAATGTAATATCAGTTTACAAAGGGAAAAACTGGAAACAACTGAGGAGGCTGGTTAAATAGATGAAGCTATATTTGTACCATGCAGCCACAAAAATGACATTATGCAACAGCAGTTTGCAGAATGGGGTCAGACAGTGTCAGGGCCTCCACTCACGTTCTGATTGCAGTACCTCTATTTTTACACCTTTTGGCTTTTGAGGTGCTTAGTGGGTTTTATTTAAAAACAGAGTTACAGTACATAAAATGTTTAAAAACCATCACTGCAAAAGAATTTTTAATGAACAATAAAGTTATTAATGGCATAATCAGATTAGAAAAGAAACTGTGTTTTATGTCCTTGTATGAGGGAAAAAGAAATATGTGTACAAAAAAAATTGGAAGGTTATACATGTATCAAAACATTAATAGCAATTATATCTGGACAGTTAGATTGTGAATTATTTCTCAATGTCCTTATTTATATTTATCTAAATATGTACAACATACAGTGTATTATTTTTTAATGAGAATAGAACAAACCACAGACTCCTTAGTGTGTCTTTCAAGGCTCTCCATCATCTGGCACTAAATGTCTTTCTAAAGGAGTCCTTGCTAAACCTCAGCTCATCATAGAATCAAGGTTTGGCCTCAAAGAATTACTGTTTCCTGAATGCATCCTGTGTTTCCCTGCCCCCACACCTTTTCGTGGCAATGTCCATGGTCCAGAATCCCCTAGTCACATGCCATCACTTCTACTGGAGTTCAATGCATTCAAAATGAATGTGATAAAATGTAAGTGAAAGAAAAAGCATTTCACAACTATATAGAGAGTATGATTTCAACTCAAGAAAAAACTGCAAAGAAAAACCTGGAAGGAACAATGTAAATGATTTCCAATTGCAGCACCTGTGTATTGGGATTATAAGGCTTTTGTTTGTTGCATTTTATTATATTTTCCAAATCTTCTACAATGACCTATTAAAATAGTAAAAAAAGAAAAAAATTCATACCCATTGTGAGACTTATATCAAATGTTAACATTTCCAAGAGCCTTTCATAAAGAAGAACAATTAAAAAAAAATCTCTAACCTGTGTCTCCTAATAAATTAACTACATCTGTGTGCTGTGCAGTCTGGTATGAAGAGCCCTGAATCTTGGCAGAAGCATGGGGGTTAATCCTGGTCTCTCCCTGTGCTGGCCTATGCTTGGCAAATCACCTTACCTCTCTGAGTTTCTGATTCCTCACCAGGCTGTAATAAGGATTAATTGAGACAATGTAAATATATTCTGTAAACTGGAAGGTGCTGTTCAAATGTATGTTGCATCTGATTCCCCTACAAAGCTGAGGCTCAGTCACCCCAGACTGTCTACCGTAGGTGACACACAATAAGTGACTGTTGATTTAGATATTCCAGCAAAAATAGAGCAAAAATCTCTTTGTATCCTGAAATGTTATCAGTAGACTGGGATTTAATAAAGGCCTATGTTCCAGAGAGCCTATGATTTTCATCAAGATTTTACTTTCCTTTGTTGATCCTGGGACTTATGGCCTTAATAAGCCATCCAGCCACTGAGATAGTAATCAGTGGGATCCGGCATAGTCTGGGGGATTCAGTGTTATTAAACATGGGAAATTACAGGCCAGAGCAACGCGTAAGTGTGCTGAAGATGGTTCTGCAGCCCTTGGTAGTCCGTTCTTTGCCCACCTCTCTAAGCAAGGTGACCCAGAACACAGCCAGCATGTGGGTTGGCCCAGCCAGGCCCTTTATCAACTGAACAGATCCCAAGAGAGACAGAGGGGCAGCCATCTAAATTGTCCCATCCAGCTCCTTATTCCTAGGAAGGGGTCCTGAAACCCCCAAAGAGGAGGCATCTTGCCAAAACTCATACTCGTTAGTGATGACTTGTTATTACTGGAACTGAAGTGTACACATGTATTATTTGGTTTCATTGAGATTGCTCTGAGATTTCAGGAATTCCCACTCTGCTCCATGCCTCTCAGCAGCAAACAGAGCCTGGCCCCAGCTGGTCGTCCGGGAATGTTTGCAAATGTAGCTATTGATGAATCAGTGCATCTCTGTCCTTGAGACCCAAATACTGCCCTCAGACCAAGAAAGACCCAGCTGCCTGTCCAGGAGTAAGGCTCTGTAAGGACTAAGGTGATTTACAGACATTGGCTGTCATAGTCCTGTTACAGGTAGAAGCAGCTGTGAAAATCACCACAGTGAGAACGAAGCCAATCAGACAGACTGAAGAAGACCTGCTAAACAGAGAAGAGAAGACCAGGGTGGACCTCAGTGTTGCTAGAGCTAACAGATTTTGTTTTTAAAACCAGAAATCCTCACTTTTAAAGTCTCTGGAGTTTGTAATGCTGACTGACTCGCTGACTCAAGATGTTTTAAAACAGTTTGAAGCCAAACAAAATAAGTGTGCCTGCCATCTCCAGGATGGATGTTCTTCTGGCCAATGGCAAGTGGGTCCGGGCCTTCGAGGCCTCCGTGGTGTTGCGGAAAGACCCCTGGATGTTGGTCACTACCAGCCGAGTGACAAAGCCTTAGGGTCCCAAAGATGGAAACCATAATACCTACCCCATGGGATTGTTGAGAGAGTTAAGTAAGAACATGAAGGGAAAAAGTGCTTTGTAAACAGTGAAGTAACATACCAAGAGTCAATATGCAAATAATAGTAATCTGTAATATAATTTCTTTAAGTCACCAAGCTCGGGGAGGGGGGAGTGGTTCTGGGTTTAAGATGCATAACTCCAGGAATTAACTCCTTGAGCTGCACTCCAGGCCCTAACCAAGAATACCACAGAGGGTTAATCACTTGTGAGCTCAGAATGAACAAGTCCAGATGGCACTTTGCACTTAATATTTGTCCCAAGGCCGAGGTGTGGAGAAAGTACAGAATTGCAGACCAGAATTCCCGTCCCAGTGCTTCCATGGGCTCTGTGTTCTTTGTTTGCTCTGGGCCTCAGTTTCTCTAGCAATATGAGCACACTGGTCCAGCCTCCTTGCAGCTACAAAGTTCTCAGATTTTAGCGTCCCCATCAGGCCATAGATGCCAACGAGCTCCTTCTGTGGCCCTTCTAACATTTTTGGGAGGGAAGGAAAGAAAGGAATCCCTGACCCAGGCCCGCTCAGCTTCCCTGTGCTCCAGCCTGTGCCCTGCCAGGGAGACCCTACCTGGGCAACCTTACCTGATGCTGTCACATCACAGCCAAGACAAGACCTCTGCCTTGTTCCTCAGCATGAGTGACCCAGCTGTGCTGAAACTCTGAGGGAAGCCCGGCGGGTAGGGGTTTAGTATAAGGATGAGCTGACTCGGGGCTTGTACTGACTTACCAGAATGACATCAGACGGGTGGTGGAGGCGGATTAACACCAGCCGGACGGAGACTCATGGCAAAGTAGACCCACAGGACTTTCTGAAGCTTTGCGTTTGTAGGGGTGGCAACATTTTCCCACTACCCTCTTAAGGTTTTCATCTGGGCCTGAGATGTAAGACAGATCACCAGGAGAAAAGCATACAGATTTATTTAATGGAAGTTTCATAAGGAAATGAAAACCCAAAGCAGTGGCAGAACTTAAATGCTTTTATACTAGGTTGAACAAAGACAATTTGAAAAGTAATATATGGTGAGACTAAAGGAAGATAAGAGTTATGCTAACAGGTCTGTGCGGAGTTCCCTGGGTCCCGACTCCCCACCCTTGGTGATAGGAACGTTACTTTTTTCTAGTATAGGGAGGGCATCTTTCACTTGGGAATTTCATCTCCTGCTTTTAAGAAAAAGAAGGAAGGTTGGGATGTTCTTCTAGCACCTGCTCATTTTCAAGCACCTTTAATTCCAAATATCAATAGCCAGAGTGGCATAATTTGGGCTAGCGTGTCCTAAGCTCCTCCCCTTCCTCCATGAAAGGAATTGGACCAAACCTTCCAGTAGTACTGATCCTACTGGGCCTGTGCTGGACACTCTGCAAAGTGCTTCGGTGCACATTGCTCATGGAATGGTTACGCTTTCCTTGAGGCTGCAGGTGGGGAGCCAGAGGCTCAGAGAGGCTGGGAGAATTCCCCTGAGGCAGTGTCACCTGTGGGGAGGCAGGCATGTGCCTAGGCCTCAGTCCACAGTGCTTGAGGGCCGAAGTTATGCCCTGGTATGGGCCACTGTGCTTCCTTTACCACGTTTAGTCTTGAGTCATTTAATCTTTATGACTCTACAGGGGAAGAGGCTTCACTAAGGAGAAAACAAAACAGGGAAGTAGAGAGCTTCCTAAATTCATGCGGCTGCTGAATGCATCTAGGGACTGGATCCTGGGTCCTTCAAAGTCAGGTCTGAGCTCTAACCCCTCCCCCCCATCCGTCCAGTGGCCTGGAGGAGCGGGGCAGTCTCTCCAGGGGCCAGCATCCTGACTCCCTGACCTCAACCGTGATGTTAGTCTGGGATTCTGGAGCTCACACCCACGACCTCACCTTTTGTCTGCTTCTTACCACAGAGCCGGAAGCACGTGGCATGCCCTGACTCTCCTCTGCATGACCGCGGACAAGTCCTTTGACTGACCTGGTCTTGGCTTCTGGGTCTGTTCTGGGATAGGAGAGGCACCGGAAGCCTGGTAAACATGCTGCATTTTGCTGTCCTGTGTGCCTATGTGTGCCGATGCCTCCCCTAAGACCTAAACCAGGTTGAAAACCCCAAATCCCTGCTCTGTTCCTGGCTGATCTAGATTTTGAGCCCATTTCTATTTGATCCCAAAGCCTGGAATGAGTGAAAAGGAAAGGGTCCTTTTCTGTAAGCGTAGATGACACACTAGAAGGAAACATCAGAATGTAAATGGTGTTTCTGGGTAGTGGAACTGCAGTACTCTTTTGTGAATCCTACTTTTTCATCTTTCAACTTTTCTCTTTGCTGAGACCTCAGGTGCAGAGGCGGTGGTGTTCACCATACTCCTCAGTCCTGGTACACATCATTGGTCTTCCCAAAGCCCCTCTCTAGCTTTATTCAAATAACTAATTAATTCCCTTCATCCCCATTCCCTACTTCCACACCCCCTCTCCTACTGACAGACCACACTTCTACAGTGTTTGTTGCCTGTCAGTTTGTGCTCTTGTAAAATGTGCATTGTTTCATTTATATATATTTAATTTCCCTAAGTCAAATCAGCAAAAAAATTCATTTTGTTTATCACTTTTAAAAATATTCAGTACACAAATTTTTTCTTACAAAAATGTTCAAGCTTTTAGAAAGAGAATAAGATAGCCCCTGATGTTCCCATCGCCCAGCTTCAGTGGTTGCTAGTTCATGGCCAGTCTTGTCTCTATACTTCCTTCCACTCCTAACCCTCTGGATTATTTTGCACCAAATATCAGACATATTATTTCATCCCAGACATAATAATTCAGTCTGTATCTTTAAAAGATAACAGCTCTTTAGAAAAGATAAACCCAATACTGTCATCACACATAGACAAAATTAAAAACAATTCCTTAATATTATTAAAAACCTAGTTGTGGGTAAAATTGTAACACTTCCAGAATATCTCACCTGGCTTTAGTTCATTTGCATATCCTCAGGGGTGGAGAGAAGTTCATCTCCATGTCAATGGGTAATTTACCTGGGCAACCGAGGGCGTGTCTGAACCCCAGAAGTTGAGTGGAGGGGACTGGTTTGCTCGATGGCTTCTTCCGAGCAGAAGAGAGAAGGCCCTGGACTGCCATTTGTAAGCAATAAAAGGGTTTTAAACTTTACCTCTCTCTTTGACTGCATAGTTCCCTGATTGACTTAAATTTTTTCTTTGCTAAAGTTTGGTTAAAGGCCCCTTCATGTGATTGCTATATTTCTTCAACCTCTTCTAATCTGTAGGTGTCTCCCTATTTTATTTTCTTTGCAAATTTTTGTTGATGAAACCAGATCTTGTCAAATTTCCTGTGCTCCAGATTTTGTGAGTTTCATCTTGTGCTATGTATTAACATGTCTCTGTCCCTTGTGTTTCCTATAAGTTGCTAGTTAGATCTACATTTATTTTCAAACTTGGGGTTGCTTTGCTTTGTTTTATTGTTTTTGTTTGTTTTGGCAAGACCACTTTCTAGGTGGTACCATTAGGAGGTACAGATGCCTGGTTCTCTCTCTTCTGTGGTGCTGTCAGCCACTGGTTACCATTTCCCAGATCTGCTAATTCATTGTACATTGCAAAATGGTGCTTGTATTAGTCTTCTTAGGTTGCCATAAGAGAACACCACAGACTGGGGGCTTAAACAACAGATATTTCTTTTCTCAAGAGTTCTGGAGGCTGGAAGTCTAAGGTCAAGGTGCTGGCAGGCTTGGTTTCTGGTGAGGCCTCTCTCCTTGGTTTGCAGACAGCTATGTCCTAAGATGGCCTTTCCTCTGTGAGCATGATGAGAGAGAGATCTCTGCTGTCTTTTCCTCTTCTAATAAGGATACCAGTCCTTTGGGTTAGGGTCCATCATTTAACCATAGTTACCTCCATAAAGGCCTTATCTCCCAATACAGTCATCCAGAGGACTAGGGCTTCATCATGTGGATTTGGGGGCAAAATATTTAGGCCATTAAAGTGATATTTTAATTTTTATCATTTCTTCTTTGTTTATGAATTAAAATATATATTTAAAGAGAATCATTCCTTCATTATCTGTTTGGTTTAACTCTCAGGCACAATTTGTATATCCAAAAAGCTGGATGGATACCTGCTTGATTTTTTTCCCCTTATTTATGTGCTTTCAAAATAATGGAATATTTTTGTATTTCTAAAATCTGTATATCTAGTATTGTCTAAAGATAATCAATACTTCTTTTGCTTGTGTGGTATCGTTATAAACTCATGAATATAAACATGTCCAATTATTTTAATCCAATCTCAGATATTATCCTTACTAATGTTCAGATTGTCCCACCTTTGGCTAGTGGGAGCATCTTCAGGTTGGATGCTGAATCCTTTAACATGACTGATTTTGATTACTTTGACCTATCTAGACCTGGAATCAATCACAAAATTCTGCAGGAATGCCACCATGAACAAAGCCACAAAGAAATCCTTGTCCATGTCTAGGGGTGGAAACGTTCAGTCATATACTGGATTAAGCTAATTTAAGAATTAGTTTAAAGAACTAGATTGAGAATTTACAGGTGGCTCCAGAGGATGGCTGTACTATCCCACATTCCCTGGCACAGCCTGAGAAGCCTCCACCCACTTCCTGCCTCTCCCTAACTCTTGGTTCACTCAGCCCTTTGGAGTGGGAAACTAAAATTTTGTTGTTCTAGAATGTTTCCTTTTCTCTGATTACTGATAAGTTTAACAGAGCATGCTTGTCTGCCTTTGGGCTTTGTAAATGCCAGTGTATCTTTGGAGCAAATTGTATCGTGTTAGGTAGATAACTAGTTTTATTTTTCTCTATGTAGTGAATGAGTTTTCCCAGTGCCATTTAACTAAAAAAAAAATGTATAAACCTATTATATATATGTATATATATTTCCCTATTGACTAGTGATGCTGAATTATCTTATACAGAGTTGCCAAATATATGTGGGTCTGAGTGCCCCATTCTGTTGCCTTGGTCTATTGGTCTGTTTTTGTCTAGTTCTTACTAAAATGGCTTTATGGTAGGGTAAATCCTCCTTCTTAGCTTTTCTTTTTTAAAGTTACTTACCTATTCAAGGATCATTTTTACTTCTATGTATTCTTCTTCTATTTAGAATAAATTTATGAGCTCCTTTCTTAGCCTTTCTTTGTCTCTATGACACTGACATATTTGAATACAAACCTGTTATTTAGAGCCTGTCCCTCATTTTGCATTTGTTGAATTGTTTCCTCAAAACTTGACTTGGATTGTGTAATTCGGCAGGAAACCTGCAGAATGAACTTGTGTTCTCCGTGCATCGCGCCGCGACGCCCATGATGCCATCATCGGTGATGTTTACTTTGATTGCTTGGGGGAAGGTGATGCCTCCAGATTTCTCCATGCTAAAGGTACATTTTTTTTTCTTCTTTGTAATCACCAGTAATCTCTGGGGAAATATTTTGAGACAGTAAATATCTGGTTACCCAGCAATCTTTTACTCAATGTCTTTACTATTCTTTTTGAATCAGTTATTCAGCCATGGTTGCAAAATGTCTGTTTTTGAGCTCTCATCCCTCCTACATTTGTTCTTTCTACTATAAAAAAAAGAGTTTTCCCATCTTCCCCAACTTATTTGAATGTTTGTTTCATTTTTAGAGTCTGTATGGACTTGTGCATTCTTTTTGATTCAATGTGTTATCATCCATTGCTGTCTTCATCCTTTCTAAGGCTCCAGTCATCCCAGGGACATCCTCTTGAAGCAGATTTTCTCCATGTGCTTTTGACACACCCCTGCCTTTCCTACACCACTTCCTTACTTTCAGGCACAGCGAAAGCCTCCAGGCTCGTCTTGTACTCTTCCTTTCTTAGCCCTGGATTCATCCATTTCTCCAAGAGGTCCGGGTGCCTTTTAGTGGAGAATGGTACTTAGGAACCAAGGCCTGGTGCTGCTTGCGCTGGCTGCCACTGAGGCTGTAGCTTAGAGGCTGAACTTACAAATGGATTTTTTTAAAGCATGAGTTCATTCTGATACCTCTCCTCCCAACCCAACACCACAAGGTTTTCATTACTGTTATGGGTTGAGCTGTGTTCCACCAAAAGATGTTGAAGTCCTAACTCCCCAGTACCTGTGCTTAAGACATTATTTGGAGAGGGTTTTTGCATATGATAAAGTTAAGTCATTAGGGTGGGCCCTCATTTAACATGACTGGCGTCCTTATAAAAAGGGGAAATTTAACCACAGACATGTCCAAGTAATCCAGGGGATGATGAAGACAGAAATGAGAGTGATGCTTCTAGAAGCCAAAGAATGCCAATACTGTCAGCAGATCCCCAGTAAGCAAGCAGGGAGGCCTAGAACGGATTCTCCTCACAGCCTCAGAAGAAGCCCGCCCTGCCAACACCCTGGTCTTGGACTTGCAGCCTCCAGACAGAGAGGGTAAACGTTGTCTAAGCTGCCCAGTCAGTGGCTCTTTGTTACAGCAGCCCCAGGAAACTAACACGCTTACCTTTCCCCATTCCTTACTTACCTCTCCTTTCTCTCACCGTGAAAATTCTGCCTTCTAACAGCATCAACGCATTTACTCATTTTCTCAGCTTTCCGATACACAAAAATGGTTTCACAATTGTTATGCTTATATTCCCCACCAACCACAAAATTGTTAAGTGAAGTTCAATATTATTTTGCCGTTCTTTCTGTGTTTAGATTGAGAGTATAAAGTCAAAGTACTGTGTTCAAAGTTACTGGGATTAGCTCTTCTCTTTTTCCTTGTGTGGTTATGTTATTCACTTGATACGTTGTTCAGTTTATTTATATGGGCTTTATTCAATTTTAGGGGTGATGTCACCATTCGTATTGGATTTTACTTAGTGAATATGTTACACGTTAACAAGGTTCCAGAAGTTTGTCAAAAGTATGCAAAAAAGATATACTCAGAGAAATAATCTCTCTCTTTTCCCTTCCACTCCATTCCACCCCACCCCTGAAGGTTATTCCATTAGGTTCTGGTTTACCCTTCTTGTATTTCTTTTTTGTCAAAATAAGCAGATTTGTGTATATTTTTAAATATCTCTTTCTTACACGATAGATAGGATATCATGTATGCACCTTATTTTTTCTACTTAACAATATATTCTGGAAATCATTCCATAACTATTTTTAGAGCTGTTTCTGAAAGCTTCCTATTCCTCCACTGATGTGGGTGTGCCCTGTTTAAGGCATGCAATCTTTGATTATGGGCGTTGAGGCAGTTGCCAAAACTTTGCTATTAAATGTAACATTGCAATGATTTTGTGGGCATATGTACTTTCATATTGTTGAAAAATTATCTTCAGGATAAGTTCCAAAAAAAAAAATAGGGCTGCTGGGACGAGGTTTAAATATAAATCTAGTTTTGTTTGATGTTGTCAAATCATCCACATAGGGCTGCACCATTTTGATTTCCACCAGCAATGTATGAGAATGCCAATTTCTCCACAGCCTCTACACTACAGTGTGTTGTCAAACTTTTGAATTTTGAATGTGGTCGACGTGTTGTCACTGTGAATTAAGCAAGAAATGGCCTTGGAAACTAGAGAAGAGCCCTAGGATCAAAGGAAGCTGATTTTACTGGTTATTACATAGGCCTACTTCTCTGATATGATTTGAGGCACTGCAGAAGGTTTTTACCTTCCAACTTGGTCATCCCCAAATAGGGTCCTGCCCTTCTGCCCAAAACTTCACTATTGGTCACTCCTTTGGACAAGACTGAACGCAGAAAGCTCCTGTTAAAACTTCTGCTATTACCAGGCAGCCTTCATGCACACACTGTATTACGATGTGTGATACAGCGGCACAAGCTGGCCTGTGAACTGGGTGGTCTCTCTTAGCAGAGCTTTGAAAGAATGGGATTTAACAGGAAGACTGAGACCAGGGTCCAGGGTGGTACAGGGGACGTTCCTGATGTGGCCATCTACAAGAAGACGTGCAGCTAGATAGTGAAGCGCCCCGGGGGGAAGTGGACCAGATGCCTTCGGGAAATGGGGCATGCGGTGGTGGTCCGGTCTCTCGCTTCCTCTCTGCCCCCTCCCTTGCCCCACGCCCCAGGAAGGACGGCTGGTCTCAGGCCTCCTACCCCCCCCAACCTCGCTCACAGCAACCAGAGCGATGGAGGCTTTCTGAGGCTCCCTGTGGACTTCGGTGTCCCAAACAAACTCGTCGTACTGGTGTTCAAGTCCCTTCTCTCCAGGATCTTGCCCTCCAACTTTGCCCGCACACCCCACGTGTATCCTCCGAACAAGAATTTGGAATGTGCGAAGTGACGAGCGGGGTGCCCACCATGACTGGGGGCTGTGATTCTGAACGAGGACCTTTCTCATCAGGCCAGTGAGGGCTCCGCAGAGCTCGACACAATCTTTGAAACACCTCTCCTACTTCCAGCTTCCCCCGGGCTCGCTCCCCCTGGGGGCGACCCTTCCTTTGCCCCGCCCCCGCCGAGCTCCGCACTCCGAAAGGCTCCAGCCGCTGCTAGCGCCCGGTCTCCCTGCTGAACTCAACGCGGCCGGGAGCGCTTGGCCCCGAGGGAGGGATGCGGGCGCCACCTCGTGGCCCCGCGCCTTCATCGCACTGAACTTTGACCCTCTCGGCCGTCGCTGCCCAGCCCAAAGCTGCAGGGCCGGGACCTTGGGTGGGAAGACCCCGCCCTCCCAGCCCGCCGGTCCTGAGGCCCCATCCCAGCCGGGACAGGCCCTTGGAGGCTCCCAGGGCCTCCTTCCAGAAGAAGGTGGTGTTAGCCCTTGAAAGGGAAAGCCCCGTTGGCCCCATTCCTACTGAGCCTTTGCTGCTCCCCGCTGCTGCCCGCAGAGCCTTGCCCCGGGGGTAAGTGTGGTGAAGGAGAGGAGGGTGAGCCTGGCGTCAGAGACGCCTGACCGCTGTGCCTTTCCGGGCACACAACTCGATCTCTTGAAGCCTCAGCTTTTCATCTTTAAAAAGAGGATAATCATTTACTCCGTGTAGTAGTCTTACTCCCCTGAGAATATAATATAGATGTAAACCCTTGGCATTTAACAGGTACTAAAAAACGGCAGCTGTTAATATACTGAAAAGGACTGCAGCTATGTGTCTTCTCCAGGATGCCCCCTGCCTGCTTGGGGGGCGTCTCCCCTGGGTGGGCCCAGGTGCCCTCATCACTCTACTCTCAGTCCTGCAGTGCTGCCACTTACTTGCCAACACCCCCCTCCACCTCCTCCACCCCCACCCCCACCCCCCAGCTTGGAAGATGGTCCCTGGCAGAGAAAGGTCATCTTCCACCGTGCCAGGCTCTTGCATAGGCCCAGATGGATATGTGGGTCAAAGGTGAGGCCCGACGCCAGAGCTGCCAGATCGGCATTAAGTGAATGTGAGGCCGCCTGCAAGTCCCCTAAAAGGTGGTCAGCAAATGAAGTGGGGTGCAGTCCCGAGGTTTCTCTCAGGAGGACTTGAATATTGTTGAGGCACCAAGAGCCCAGGACACCGCCCCACCAGATCGGAGCACGGGAGAACTGCACAAAATACACCTGCACCTCCGTGACCAGCAGCAGGTGGCCATGCGGAGTGCCTGAGACAGTGCAGTGTCTGTGTGGGCTCTGGGGAGAGGAACCAGCAAGTTGGTGATGCCGGGATCTTGTTCGCGGAGTTGAATGAACTTTGCAAACACTCAAGGTAGGAGAGCAAGACAGAAGCTTTTATTTAGAGATAAACCGAGAGGACAGAGCTCCTGGCTCCGGCCCAGAGTAGACAAGAGAGCCCCATGGTGGTGCGTTGTCTACGGGTTTTATAGGCAGTTGAGAGACAACTGGCTAGGGATGTACACCTGCTAAGTGGTCCCAAAATGTTTATCTTTGAAGAGGCATTAAGTTTCTTATTAGTCTTCCTGGTTATTTACAAGAAATTTACTGCTCTGATTTCCTCCCAGGATTGCAGCTTCCGGGTCTGGGAGCATATCACTTAAGACTGCCTGCTTTGCTCCCAAGGTGGGCTGAGTTATTGTCTGTTTGTTAAAGAGTATGTTAAGAAAGTTACTTTTTAACAAACTGGGTTTTTTAAAAATGCAATCCTATTTTCAACATGGAATCCTTCCTGTTTGTTTTGGGCTTGCTTGTTAAATTGCCCAGGTGGCAAATCACTTGACTAGGGCTGGAGGAAGAAAAGCAGCACCTGGGTAAAGCCAGAAAAATAAGCTGGGCCCCCCAGCCGACCAAAGCAAATCCCACATGTATTATCTTGCTTTTGTTTTTTCCTTAGGCCCTCACCCTACTCTGTCTAAACCCCTGGTCCCTGTCTCATTGGGATTGTTTCCAGAACTGTCTGAAAACGTGGGACTCCTGCTCCCAGCCTCTCCTCATCTTTCTAAGCAGACTTCCACCTCTGTGTGGGAGAGGAGGGAGTATAGAGCCTGGGGCAGCAGCTGCTGGGAGGCCAAGGCTCCCACATGCCCCAGGCCCTTAGCAGGTTTTCCACAGGGTGTACTGCGATGGTGGGCAAGCTGGTCCTCTGGAGGAGGGAGGGCCCAGGTGGACAAGGCCACAGTCCTGTGCAGGCTGCTGGGCTGGGGCTCTGGATGCAGACGTGGGACAGGGAGAGCCCACACAGGCAGCTGGAGTCTTTCCTGCCAGAAGAACCATGCTCAGAGGGCCTCCCTATGTATGCTGCCCTCATATCTGGGCTGGGACTGGGGCCACACAGCACGTACCTACTGGCCTGCCATGCACACCCCTCTGGCAAGCTGGCTGGGCCGGGAGGGGATGTGAGCAGAGCTGCATCAGGCCGCGCAGGCATGCCTTTCCTGTGGGCAAGTGGGCTTCCCTTCCTGAGCCCCAAATGTGCTGGATCATTCCCAGAACTTTCCACAGAGCAAGGGTAAGACCCTGTCTAGCCAGAAGCCATGGCAGCCTGGGGCATTTGTCTCGGCACACCCTTGGCCTCCCACCTCAGCCCCGACACCTGCAGGCACTGCCCCACTGACCCCCACTGCGTTCCCATTCTCATTTGCAGTCCTCACTTGCTCCCCAGCCACATGAAATCACTTCCCCATTTCCTCCCACCTCGCCTTGATTCACCACAGCAAATATTTACCGCTCACCTGTGCTACGTGCTCTGCTCAGGTTCAGGTGGTGATGAGCCATGCCTCCTCAGCTTGGCCCGAGTCCCACTTCCTCCAGGAAGTCTTTCCTGGCCACCCAGGCATGGTTGGTTGAGAGCAGGGTTGCAGTCAGCACCTGTGGCACCACTGGCTGGCATGGACATCGCTCTGCCATGTCCTGGGGTGGGGGCCCAAGAGGTTCCTCGAAGGTCTGGTCTGAAGCCCCCTCCCCAGCCTTAGTCCTGGTGGCTGAGGCAGGTGGAGGACCCCGTGAGTCTGGTCAGCACTTTCTCTGAGCTCTTGGGCCACATGATCTTTGTGGCCTCACCACCAGGCACCCGAGAATGACGCCTGGGCTGCCACCCCTCCTCCAGGGCCTGCCTAATCAGGAAGGGTATGCAGGCTTGCCCAGCTGCCCTCAGATGTGGCCGGATTTGGACTCTGCCGTTGCAGTTTTTTAAACATTGGCAGCAGGACAGCAGCAGACATTAGTAACGACATAGGGACATCTCCCAGGAGCAGCCAAACTCAAGTGAGATGGAAGCTGAGGCACAAGAGTGGTGAGGCGACCTGCCCACGGTCACACAGCTGACTGGAGGCTGATGCCTGGTTCTGTAATAGATGTGCCTGCTCCCCTGGCCAACCTCAGGGCCTCTCAAAGGCAGGGAAGTGTGTTCACATTCCAGGGCTGCTGTAATAACGTGCCACTGACTGGTGGCTTTGAACAACAGAAATTTATTCCCTCTACTTTTGCAAGACCAAAATCAAGGTGTTAGCTAGTCCATGTCTGCTCCAAGACTCTGGGTAGATTCTTCCTTGCCTCTTCCTTGCTTCTGGAGGTGGCCATCAATCCTTGGCCTCCCTTGGCTTACAGCTCTATCCCTCAGCCTCTGCCTGTCATCACATGGCTTTTTCTTTTTGTCTCTGTCTGCACATAACGTTTCCTCTCCTTATAAGAACACGAGTCATATCAGATTGGTGCCTACCTTAATGGCCTCATCTTGACTTACTACATCTCAAAGACCCTATTCCAAATAAGGTCACATTCACACGTGCCAGGGGTTAGGACAATAATATCTTTCTCAGGGGACACAATTCAACCCATAACAGAGAAGTAGCTGAGGTTTGGTGAGATCAGAGTGTGAAGCTATGAGATCCAGGCATGAGAATTCTTTTAAGAATTCAGTTTTTATATTAAAAATCTTGTGTTTTTAGCACTATTCTTCATTATAAATTCATGTTTGTTTTAATATAAAGTAATATTTCTTCTGATCTTCGACCCTTTGGTAATGGGACATGTTTATCCTATGGCTTCATTAGTCTTTAATACATTTCTGCACTTTCTCAAGGGAATTTACACCCCTGTTGTAAAAGTATAAACCAACATGAATTCATTTTGTTCCCATAAAAGTCCGGTGAGGCAGGTATGTTTTACTGAAGAGGAAATCGAGGGTCATAGAGGTTAAAGATCTGCTAAAGCCATGACCCACAGATTGGGTCTGGGACCAGAATTCAGTTCATCTGGCTTCTTGGTCAGCTTCTCTACCATGACGGTGTGACGAAGAGGCCAGGAGGGAAGGAGACGCTGTGTGTGTGCCCCCTACAATGCTCCCACACTGGGGAGAGGGAGCTTAGTACCTGTTGTGAAAATCACTTACATGAATTCTGAAACATAAACAGTTTGCCACATGGCAGAACCCATAACACTTTCATTAAGATAAAAAAGAAAACCCACTCAAAGCACATGTAAATATTACATTCCCAAATGCTCATGTTAGAAATGCCCTTCCATGTTTTCTTATGAAAAGTTCTGCTTATTATTTGGTGATTACTCACAAGGTCAGTAAGTGGGCTCCTGTGACAGAGAGTTGTTTCCAGCCACTACTAGGAGAGTCTCTAAGTAAAATTACTCATGTTGGAGAGTCACCCACACCACCTTTCCCCACCCCTGCCTGTTTTTCTAGGCACCCACCCTCCGCCCAGGCAGCAAACCTCTGCTGGCATCTAACCTTCAGGCTGGCCACGGAATACCTTGCACTTCTGCCAGAAGGAAACTCATACATGGAAACACAAGTGGCCATGACACGACATGGCCTCTTGCCCTAAACGGGAGCAGAGAACTGTGGGGGTGCTGGGTAAGCTGCCCTACCGGTGTGCAGGGTGAGGCTGAGCCTGCGTGTGTGTGCACATGTGTGTGAGGAGGCGTGAGCCCCGTAACTGCCCATCTGCTTTCATCCATCATCCCAGCCCCTCCCGGCGATCCACCTCTTTGAGGTGGGTGGGGCCAGGACACCTGCTGCCCTCATGCCCCTGCCTGGTTGCCTATGCCTTTCCTGGGCCAGCCCCTGGGGGTAATCCAGGCTGGGACACCCAAACCTCCTCCCCCTGGGGCTTGGGCAGCCTGGTCCCATCTCCCTCAGTGTTGCCAGGCTGGGCCCAAGCACCCAAGCAGTCTCTGTCCCTATTTGCTCTCAGAGGCCATGACCCCTCTCTGGGGCTGTGTGAGCACCCTGGTTTCACCCACAGATCCCAAGGTTTTCCAGGCAGAATTTGCTACAGGAAGGAGATAATTAAGGTGACACCCAATTTGGGTGGCTCAGGGTGAGTCTGAGGCCTGTTTGGGAGGCTTTTGGTTCTTAGTTATGTCATCCCTTTGGGTGAAGGGTCATCAGCCATTTTTGAGTATCTTTGTGTGAGGCACTGTGCTTGCTCTTTACAGACACTATTGGTAATCCTTTTGAAAGGAATCGCAGGACAAGAATTGCTTGTTTCATTTTGCAGAGAGGTTAAGTGACTTGCCCAGTGTCTCCCAGCAGGAAGTGGTGGAGCAGGGCTGCCTGCTATGCCCTGTGACTTCAGCCCCTTGTTCCTGGCCTGGGAGAGGATCTCAAGGTGCAGGGCAGAAGCTTCTCCTGGAACCAGCCAGGGCTGTGTGTCAGTGAGAGAAGCCACAAGAAACCGGAGGGCCCAGGTGCCCAGAGTGTCTCCCAGCCTCCTTGTCAGGGTGCCCAAACTCCCTCCTTGAGCTTCTCCTTCCGTTTGGAGTCACTGTGCCAAGTGTCCTGGAGGGCCGGCCCAGCATGCCACCAGTGCTGGAACACCAACTGACACAGTCATTCAGACCTGTCTTGTACAGAAGCAGCTGCCCTGGTCCAGGATCCCTCTGAGTCCTCACTGCTATTGTGAGTCCAAGGTTCCAGGGAATGAAACTCAAGCCCAGAGGCTCCTGGAGTTGCCTGAGGTCATCCACAATAAAGAGCTGGTGTTTGGAGTGGACATGGGACAATGACAGGGACACTGGTGGTGTCTGAAGTTGCAATCTGGCATACCAACCCCGAGGCTGGCTGTCCGGGGGCAGATTGCAGTAAGAGGCCACCTGCAGGGCTGTGGTGGGAGGATACAGCAGTAGTGATAGCACTGCCCTTCCAGGGCCCTCAGTGCACGTACAGTAAACACTTAGCACATGTGTATTACCTTTGATCTTCAAAACAGCCTTGCCGGTCGGTGTTCTTCCCACGTCCCAGTTGATCTGACTGAGACCACTCGGGGGATAGGAGCTGGTCCCAAATGTGAGCCTTCCTGCCTGTCCCCAAAGCTTCTCAGTAGTGCCCCCGACTTACTGGAAGGCAGCTATGCTGTTAGAAATGTACTTTGAAGACATGACTGTTGGTATCTTCTCATTCCAGACTCTAGGCTGAGCCAAGGGAAGCGGTTTCTGTCAATGTGGGCAAACGGAGAGCAGCAGGTGCGTGCTGGGCCAGGAACTGATGTGGGTTGTTCTCTTTGAAGAGTGGTCCTTCTCTTTAGCAGGCCAGTCCTGATGACCAAAGCCTCCCAAAGGTGCTGAGCCAGCCCTTGTGAGTTAGAGTGGGGGGAGGGAAGGGACCATGGAGGAGGGACAGGACCAGACTGAGTCTCAGGGCAGGTGAGACAAGAAGGAGGCAGGTATGTTTAACTGCCATCTAGGGGCCATCTGGGTAACATTAGTGACTATGCCACCTTGGCCCTGGTAGGGGCAATGCCTGGAGCCCAGGGGACACTGGGGTCAAAGGTCCCCAGAGGAGCAGGAAAACTCCTGTCCACGGGAATGGCTGTCATGGAATCTTGAATGTATCTTCAAATACCCATATCCATCCACTCAACACATCACTCAAGAACAGCCACTGTGCCAAGCATTGTAGCGTCTTGTCTATATGCCCATCTTGCTGGGAAGCCTGGGCTGGGGCCAAGAAGACGGACATGGGAGGCTAGGCAAAGGCCCTGGGTTGGGGAGGAGAGGCCAGTGGGCACAGGGTCCCAGAATGGGAAGAAAATGAGGCGGATACTCCAAGGGCTTGAGGGTGCGTCACTCTGGAGGAAACCACCCAACAAGTAGATGAAAAACATGGGCAACTTTCTGTGGGGGAGCCCAGAGACAAGGGCCTCTACCACTCAGACGAAGCTTTCGGAAGAGAGCTGAGCTGTTTGGAGTGCCAGTAGGGTTCAGCTCTGACTGTGCCGCGGCAGTGAGAGGCAGCCTGTGTGGTGCGTGGTGGACACACACAGCCCATGCGTGGGCAGTGCTGTGTCCTCTCCAAAGCCCATTCTTAAACGTATCCTGTGGCATCAAGGAGCATTCAGCTAACGACCAGTGCAGGCAGGTCAGGGGAGGGCAGGGCCCGGTTGGGAAGGGACAGGCACGCTCCCTCACAGGAAGTCGCTGCAGGGTGAGGACCTCTGAACCTTAGTGGATTCACCCTTCAGAGCCTCTGGATGTCTGTCTTGCTGGCTCAGCCTCAGATCGTCAACTTCCCAAGACGGATCATCTCTCAGGGAAGAATCTCACAGTGACCAGGCTCACGTGCCTGATGTTAACATGTCAACATACCAATTTCTAATGAAAAATAAATGTTATAAGGAGCAACTCTTTACACAGGTACAATTAGTGCATTTTTCTTTCAAGAAGTAGACCACTTGGTGGAGATGGAACCGGCATTTGGGAACTGGCCCACTTGGGTATTTAGTGGCATCGGCTGTTGCAGCTGATGTGGGCATCTCCTTGGTGTGATGGCTTTGCAGACCAGACAGACAGCTCAGGGGTTCATTGACCAAGCTCCTTGGACTATATTTGAGGGACGTTGCCAGCTTTGGCCTCTGTGTTCCTCTTTTTTCTGTTACCATACTTGAATAAGTTGTCAGCCCTTCTGAGGATTCCTTCTTAAAGCCATATAAAAATTCAATCAAAGTAGAAAAATATTTCATTCTCAAATATCAGGATTTTTTGATTGCAAGAAATGAAACTTAGGTTAACTTAAGTGAAAGTTAACTTATTGAGAGGATATGTGAGAGACTGTATTTGGGTTCACCGGGAAAACGGAGACACTGAGGCTCAGAGAGAGATTTATTTTAAGCAATTGTCTCACATGATTGTGGGGGTTGACAAGTTCAAAAGTTCAAAATCTTTAAGACAAGCAGCAGGCTGGAAATTCAGGGAGGATTTCTATGTTGCCATCTTGAAGAGAATTCCCTCTTCACCATATCTTGTTCTAGAATGTTGAGTCCTGGAGGCTGGAAGAGCAAGATCAAGGTGTGCGCAGAGTTGGCTCCTCCTGAAGCCCGAGGAAGAGTCCACTCCGGGTCTCCTTGACTTTTAGATGCTGTCTTCATGTTCACACAGTATTGTCCCCATCTACGTGCCTATGTCCAAATTTCCTCTTTTATAAGAACACCAGTCACACTGGATTAAGGCCCATGCTACTCCACCACGATTTCATCTTAACCGACGATATCTGCCATGACTCTATTTCCAAATAAGGTCGCATTCTGAAGTACTGGGGATTAGGACTCCAAAATATGAATGGGGGACACAATTTAACCCATTAGAGAGACTGAATTCAGAGGACAGTAGAAAACCTGGCTTGGGCATGGCCAGAGGCTAAGGCAGTCCTGGAGGCTTCAGAGCAGGGATCACAGAATCTGACTTGGAGCCCCTGTAGTTGGGCCAGTAGCTGCCTTGGCCTCTCGAGAGGGCTGCTGTCCCAAGTCTGGTTGCTTTGTCCACCTCTTCAAAAATAAAAAATTCCAGTAGGGAGCAGTTGGTTGGCCTGGTTGAGCCATAAGTCTGTCCCTTCACCTGCAGGAGGGTGGTAGGAGGCAATGGGGAGGTGAAGGGGGAGCCTCAGTCGGGTCCCACCAGGCTGGACCCTTTGTGGGAGAAGTCATCCCAGTTTTGCACACTGGGGAGCAGATAGGAAGAAGAAATGGAGGCAGATGGCACACGTGTCCCGCCCTGCCTCTTTTAGTGGCTGTCACACTTCTGCTGGGACCTTTATGTGTAGATTTCATTGCCTGGTTCTCATAGAGTTTTCACAGAATTGGACTCTGAGGCTCAGGTGTGCTCGAGATGCCTGAGGGTCACCCTTCTGCACTGTTGGTGGGAATGTAAATTGATGCAGCCCCTATGGAAAGCAGTATGGAGGTTCCTCAAAAAACTAAAAATAGAAATACCATATGACCCACTAATTCTACTTCTAGGAATTTACCCAAAGAAAACAAAATCTCTGATTCAGAAAGCTATAATATGCATCCCTATGTTTATTGCCACATTATTTATAGTAGCCAAGATGTGGAAGCAACCTAAATGTCCATCAGTAGACGAAGGGATAAAGAAGAGGTGGTACATATACACAATGGAATAGTATTCAGCCATAAGAAAGAAAGAAATGCTGCAATTCGCACCACCATGGAAGGAGCTAGAGGGTATTATGCTCAGTGAGGTAAGCCAGATGGAGAAAAACGAATGTCATATGATTTCATTTATATGTGGAATCTAAAAACAAAAAGAACAACAGCAAAAGACTCAAAGACATTGAGAAGTGATTGGTGGTTACCAATGGGGAGAGATTGGAGTGGGTGGATGAAGTAGGTGAAGGGGATAAAGAGGCACAAAATCTTAATTATAATATAAATTAGTCACAGGGATGAAAGTACGGCCTAGAGAATATAGTCAATAGCTCTGTATAATATCTTTCTATTTGACAGTAACTACACTAGTTGGGGTAAGCATTTAATGTGGATAACTTAAAAACACTGTGTTGTGCACTTGAAACCAATATAATGTTGTATATAAACTATACTTCAGTTTTTGAAAACAGATGCCTGAGGGTCTAGTGGGCCTGAGGTCTGGCTGGGAGCGGAAAAGCCAGGTGTCTCCATGTTCTCCAGTCAAGGCCTGGGCCTGGGCCAGCCCTCTTTTATGTGGAAAGTTTGGGCCAGGTGACCTATAAACACCTTCCAGTCTGAATCTCTGCATTTGCAATGTGTGCAGAGAAAGCTCTGGGCTTGGCCTCATGAGCTGTTTCCACACCTCAAGAGTCCCCTTCTCCTAATCTCCTGAAAACCTAAGGCAGAGCCGAGACCTTATTTCAGGGTGGGCTGGTGAGGCGAATGTGTCAGGCTGTCAGGATGTCTCTGCCAGGGCCCAGGAGGAAGCAGCTGGCATCCCTCTGGGTACATGGAGCCTCCACCTGCACTGCCCAGACCCCAATCCAGTCTTGAACAGGGAAACACAGAGCTCTTCTGAACTGCTAGCCGACCGCCATGTAGACTGTGTTGGAGACATGACCTTGCAGCAGAGACGAAAGGCAGAGACCGCCGGCCCTGGGCCTGGCCCCACTCCTGCAGCCTGGCCTTTGCTCAGAGAGTCCCCCGTCAGTGGCCAGCTTGCCATATGGCCCTCTGGGCACATCCTCAAGCCTGAGCTGACTGTGGCCTGGATATCTCTCAGGAATGACAGAGGCAAGGCTGTCCAAACTTCAGGAGACTTGAGTTAGGAAACGAGGCTCTGGGAAGGGTGAGCACTTGGACAGCCTGTAGCAAACCAGACACCAGGTGCCTCCTGACCCCTGACTTCCACTCTCTGGAAGTTTCTCAAACTGGGGTCCCCTTGCTCCATCTGGGAGTCCAGGAATTCTTTACAAAGACTTTTCATTGGGGGTTTGTAGTCCAAAATCTAAGTTTGCATATTCTGGACCATCTTGACAAACCCCCTACAACTGGGGACGGCCATAGGCTGTCAGGGCCTGCCCTGCTTTGAGGCCACTAATCATGTGGGGCTGTTTGAACTATTGAAGGTCAGTAGGAGAAAAACACAGAGAAGCCAGATGATGTCACAGCCCACAGGGAGGCCAGCAGGAGGGAAGGGGG
The DNA here is from genome assembly GCA_032199065.1 of Smutsia gigantea. Lineage (NCBI taxonomy): Eukaryota > Metazoa > Chordata > Mammalia > Pholidota > Manidae > Smutsia > Smutsia gigantea. The sequence continues at coordinate 84,281 of JAVSCE010019484.1, forward strand.
GGCATGTCCCCGATGGAGGCTCAGCCGGCTCTGTGATCTGCGGGTTCCAGACAGCCCGTGGTAGCTCAAGCACACAGTCTCTCTGACACAGCCCCATGACTCATGTCTCCCCCTGGCTCTGCAGCTCATCCCAAGCCAGGGGCAGAACTTTCTAGGTGTGTGGCAACAAGATCAGCCATCCTGAGAGAACTGGGTGTGCTGAGTTTGGGGTGGGGTAGCAGCAGAAATGGGGAGGCTTTGAGTCATCCCAGGGCAGCAGGAGAGCCAGGCATGTGGAGCTGTGGAAGAGTCACAGAGAAGCTGGCCCCAAGCACACGCATGGCACCCTCTGTCCTGGGTGCTTGAATTTCCCATGCCTCTAAATGCCTCCGTTGGGTGCTGCCCACTCTACCCACTGAGAGGCACCTAAATGGGGTTCTTCATTCTCTGCTCTGAGGACAGCCTCATGGGCAGGGGCTGAGCCAGCCAGCCAGACACCAGGAAGGCGAAGCAGCCCTCTGTGCAATAGGAACTGGGCTCCTCTGCAATAGGTGGGTGGCCTCCCACTGCAGGTTTTCTCTGTTTGGGCCTCTGAGAGCCATGCTTTGCTCCACCCTAAGGTGTTGACAGAGTGGCTTGGAAATCTGGGTCAGCAACAGGCAAGTCCATACAGGTGGGCCCCAGTGCCAGGAGAGGCGGCCTGACTGTAAGAAAGCTGTGAGCTCAGCTGGGGACCAAGAACCTACTGTTATGACACATCCCATTTCCGGGCCCACCCAGAAACCCTTCCTCAGGAGGCACAATGGCATAAGGGAGGGTGGGAACTTAGGAAGCACAGGGTTCTGGATCCCCCAGAAGTCTGACTGGGTTGTCATGCAGCCCTGGGGTTTGCTGGAGCATCTTGGGAACCCCTCTGGTTGACTCTTTGACCAGCGACTTCCTCTGAAGCTGGCCGGTTGGTGCTACAGCCAACCAGGGATGAAAGAATAAACTCACAGCAGAATCCTGAACCCCAGCCCCCAAGGACAGCCTAGACCAGGGTCAGGGGTTCCCTTGGGCCACTGCCAGTGGGGAATCACAAATGGACAAAGAACTTCAAAAGGAGGACAGGCCCTCAGCTGATTCCATTTGGAGCCAGACTGCAAGAGGTGTAAGAAGGCATTAGGGTTCTGCTGGCAGTGGGTATGAAAATCTCTTTGCTACAAATGCCACAAAGCAGTTCAGGAATCCCTTTCTCACATGCATGCATCCATTCACCCCCACCTGCTAGTCTGCTGGTGAATGGAGCAGCCCCAGCCCATGTCCTGGAGCTGGCTGACACGGCTGGCTGCAGCAGCTCCAGGCTGTGGCGTAGTAGAATTCCAGTTCGGCTGGTCCCAGGCAGCACCGCAGACCCAGGCCTTGAGATACCACTCACCAGGGACGGAGCAGGAGAACTGATGAGGAAGCAGCTTACAGCAGAGGGGCCCTGACCCGTGTTGGTCACAGCCTGGACGTCCTCCCTGGGAGCAGAGAAGTGTAGCACTATACCAAGGGTCCCAAATCCTTGGGGAAAAGTGTCAAAGCTGGTTGTTATCACGGTTTTCCTATTTTACAGATGAGGAAGCTAAGGCTTAGAGAGAAAATGTGTTTGGCCCAAAGTCTCACAGAGTCAAGATTGACCCCAGAACCAACCCAGAGGGGAGAGGCAAGAGGAGAGGAAGGAACAGGGAGGGAGGAAGAGAAAAGGAGGGCCTGCCCTCTGGTGGCAAGATCTGGAAATGTGTTGCCACTGCACCCAGCACTTCTAAAGGAAACTGGATGCAGGTCAGGACAGCACCTACTGTGTGCCAATCGGGGAGCTGGAGATCAGAGAAAAAGGAAAATGGCTCTGTTTCTGAGAGTGCATGGTTGAGAGAAGATGGAGGAGAAAACAGACCATGAGAATACAATGAGGAAGGGACTTGGTGGGGAAGCTTGGGCTGTCACATAGTAGGGCTGGCTTAAAATGGCAACCCCAAATCTGTGACTAGGAACCTTCCCAAGGAGAAGTCCCCTCCAGATCCCGGAATGTTCCACCACTCAGCTCAGGAGACCCTAGGCTGCCTGTCAGTGCCCAGGGGTGTTCTCCAATCCTAGCCTCTCTGTGGCCAGAGCCCCACAGCCAGAAGGGACATCTGAGAGAGGTTTTGGGCTGCATCTGTGGAGGAGCCTCAGGGGCTGTGGGTGAGGAGGGTGCATGATCCCATTCCTTCTCACTGTCTTAACCCAGCCTCACATTGGAGAGGCTGAAGAACAAGTTGATGAAGTACGTGGGCTTTGCGGCCAGACTGCCTGGGGCCTAACGGAACCATGTGACCTTGGGCAGTTCCTCCCCATCGGTAAGGTTAGTGCGCACCTCCAAGGGCTGCCCTGAGACTCAAAGGCGATGGCCCAGGAAAGCCCGGGGAACAGGATTTGGCACGCGGCAGTGCTGTTTAGCTGGCCTTTCTTTTGGAGGTGCTTCCCCTCTCCTCTCACAGCAGACAGTGCCCGTGAGGCAGAGGCCCAGAGTGAGAAGGTGTCTCGCCTCAGGACGCTGGGTGAACCCTGGCTGGGCCGAACCTGAGAGCAGGGTGCAGGCCTGTGTGCTTTGGTGCCAGCTCTGCACCTCATGTGACAGTCCATGCCCTCCGCAGTGAGTCTCCCACAGGACCTGCAGGGCAGCTGCAGGCTGGTTTCAGAGTTGCATCATCCACAGTTTGTGCCAAAAGCATTGGCTACAGGCAACACATCTACTGAACTTGACTTTCTGGACGCTGAGCTGGCGAGCCTCACTACTCAAAGTGTGGTTCTTGGACTGTAGCATCGGCCTTGCCTGGAGCTGATTGGAGATGCAGCCTCTCAGTCCCCACCCAGGCCTACAGAATCAGAGCCTGCATGTTAACAAGTGCCCAGGTGATCCGTGCTCACAGCACAATTTGATGAGGGGTGCGCCAACAAATTACAGGTGGACGCACATATTCATGGAGCCTTCCCCGGGCAGCGCCCACCGGCACCTGGACAGCATCTGGGAACTGTGGTGTAGCTCAAGGTCAGAGCCTCCCCAGTCACGGCAGCGCTGGCCAGCGAGTGTGGCGAGGGCAGAGGATGCAAAGGCCCCATGAGCCAGGGGCAGTCAGGAATCTGAGGTGACTCGGGAGGGAAAACTGGGATTGGCCAGGTGGGCAAGTGGGGGAGGGTGTTCCAGCAAAGGGGACAGCCTGTGCTAACTCCCGAGCTGGTGTTTTTTCAGAGCACGGGGACTTTGCAGACCTTACCCTAAATCTGTCACGGCCTGGGGCAATTGGAGGCCCAGATACTCCATGCCTAACTATTTAAAGTTATAAATCAAGCTCACAAACTGTTAAATAAAATATGTTCCAACGTCTTACCTTGACAAATATGCTTCACAGAGGCCTGGGAGGCCAGGTTCAAATTTAGAATTATTGGCCTCCTTGGAGTTATGCCCTGAAACACAATAGTGTGGGGTGAACCAGGCTCTGGGCCCTCCTTCTGGCCCCACCTGCACCGTCCTGCACCATGAGGGCATGTGCATGCAGGCACACCCACGGCCTGCCCAGCCTTCCTACGTTACCCCCCCACCCCCAAAACGGCTGCCCCTTAGGATATGCACACAGGGTGGGCCCTGAGAGGACAGACCCTGGGAGGAAGCCCAGAGCGTCCCTGGAAATGGTTGTAGGGGGCCTCTGGGAGGGCTTATCTCCTTGACCTTCATGGGAGGGCCCCAGCTGGAGAGACCTTATGATAATTAAACTATGACATACTCTCAGTAATAAGATACACTCTGATTTCAGGGGTATTAAAATGTAAAAAAAAACGTGCATCTTCTACTCAATGTCTAGCCACCTTGTGATTTCTCTGGCCATGAGAATTTGCTTAACATTTCATCGAATCTGTATATCAATTTGCATAGTATTAACTATATTAACAATTTTAAATCTTAACAATATTAAGTCTTCAATACATGAACATGGGGTGCTTTTCATTTATTCAGGTCTTTATTTATTTAAGTGATGTCTTATAGTTTTATGTGTAAAAGCCTTGCACAAAGCATTTTTATATTCATTCCCTCTGGAGTCCTGAAAACTCTGCGAAGTGGGCATGACAGTCATTATTAACCACATTTTGTAGAGCAAAGAAACCTTAACTGGTTAGTGGCAGAGCTGGGATTTGAATCCTCATTCCCAATTTTCCAGCAGAGCTGGGCCTGGACTTGGTCTATTGGGGCACTTATTCTAGCCCCTCCCTGCATAGGGGACAGGACATCTCACCAATGGAAAACCTGCTGGCCTGTGACAGCCTCCTCTTCCCACTGACTTGGAGGTGGGGACAGGGACAGGGCTGGAGGCACATGCTCAGGGTCAGGAGGACCAGTCAAAGCCCAACCCTTGGGAGCAGGGCCAGGGAATCTGTGATTTAAAGTTGCCAAGGTGAAGCTGCAGCTGGGGTTGGGAACCACTGGGTCAGGAGTTGAAGATGGTGGTCCTGACCCATCGCTGTGCCATAGCTCATAGCAAGGCCGGCAGGCGGTAGAGCCGAAGAGTTCAGCCTCTAGACCCAGACCGACAAAGCTGTAGTCCTAGATGTGCAACTAGGTTCTGTCTCACAGGCTCTGTGATCCTGGACTCTTCACCTCTCTGAGCCTCCATATCTATTCACCTGTAAAATGGAGGTAATTACACCTCCCTTGAGAGGTGGACCGAGCTCTCCTTACCTTGGATCTGGACTGGCCTATGACTGCCTTGACCAGTAGGGCACAGCAGAAGGGACACGACTGATCTCTGGGCCTGGACAAGGATTGGCAGCTTCCACCTCTGTGTCTTGGGTCTCTTACCTGAGTTTGTTTTGTTAGGAAGGAAGGAACTCGGCTTGGTGTCGCAGGGAAGTCAGCTATAGTGAGATGAGAAACCAAAGGCAAGAAAGCAAAGCAAGTTTTAATGCACTCCACATAGAGTAGCAGAGCGGGCCTACCTGAGGTGAGACAGGCCCATGCTCATTCTGAGGCTGCTTTGATGTGGTTTTGGCAGGGCAGAGAAGTCCTTGATTGACAGCTCTTAGCTCTCTAGGCTTGTTCTGTTTAGTGAATGCCTGTGCTTCTGTTTCTTATCTGGGGAGACCCCGGACATTCCCTGAGTCACTCTTGGACCCTGTGGCTTCATCTGATTAACTCTCTGAGTCATTTCTGTCTCTTTGGCTCTATCTGATCAACTCCGAGTCATTTTCGGGGGGGCCCTCTCTCTTTTTCATCCCACTCATTTCTGTCTTTCTGTCTAACAAGTTTACAGGTGAGGAGAATGAGGCTGTGAGGGGCCCTGCCTAAGTAAAACAATGAATGGTAATCAACCCCTCACTGCTTTCCTGTCTCTGAAGGAGGAAAAGGCAACATCTGGGACAACAGACTTGGCCCAACATTCTGAGTGTGAATCCTGACTCAGCCACTCCCCGGCTGTGTAACCTTGGCCTGGTTGGTTAACCTCTCTGTGCATATGCCTCTTCTTTCGTCAAATGATAAAAGTGGTGCCCACCTCAGGGCTGTTGTGGGACCTGGCAGCTGCTATGCTAACCTAGTGACTTGTTTTTGAGGAGGATGCAGGTCCCAGCAGGGAAGGGCCTAGGAAAACCCCTATTTCCCACTGGTTCCCCTCTTCTCTTCTCTGGAAACAATAAAGCCATCCGATGGTGTCAGGGTGGAGCAGGATTTCCCCTCTGCGGAAGGCCTTCACGCCCCCCCAAGGGCTTGTATATCTGAACAAGGTTAAATGGCCAGCAGGGCCTGATTAAACAGGTGAAGTCCATCCTCCTCGGCTAGCCAAAGGTCCTGGGACCCTATCGTTTTTAGGTGTGAGCCAGGTGGGTCTCCCAGTCCCTGGAAGCATGGGTCGCATCTGTGTGGCTTTCCCAGCCCCACCGTCCTGCCCTAGTTTGTCCAATTGCCAATAGCCCCGGGGCTCCTGCCCATCCTGTGTAAATTTCAGCCCTGGTCTGCTTCATCCTGGTGAGAAGGCTTCTCTGAGCAGCACAGACTTCTGCTCAGCTGCCGTTCCTCTCACCTCCCAGCCCTCTCCGTCTTGCCTCTCTGTCCCCTCCCCCATTGCAGGGGCTCCTCTCTCCCCTCTTTTCTGGAACTAAAACCACAGATTACTCCTTTTGTCTCACACAGAGCAGCTCCCGCCCTCCTGGAGCCTCAGGGCCTAGGCTGTCACCCCGCGAGGCCACTTGAGGTATTTTCTCTGCCAAAGACAGACCTGCCCCTCCACAGAGAGGCAATTGCTGAAACGGCTTCTAGACATCTTTTCACCTTTATATAAGTGTTTGAATTCAACTTTTGTATGTATTTGCTCCTTTGACTTCTCATCCTACTTGGGAGACTGTTTGAAGACCACAGAAAATAGGTTAAGGGCTGTTCTCTAGTTTTTAGCTGCTGATGCCAAAACACTCCCCTTCACAGATTTTTATGCTATGGGCTGGAGGTCGTCACCAGGTATCCAGGACTTTGCAGTCTCCTCTTCCCCCAAGCACAGGGAGGGAGGGTCCCCATCTTCCCACTTCCCACAGAATACCCCTATTGATCCAAAGCGCTCAGCATGGAAGGGGCAGGGAGACCCCTGGGGGGCACAGCCCGGCCTGCGCAGAGGCCACATCCCAGCTGCAAGCGTGTAGAATCTGGCGCCAAAGGGCCTTAGAGGTGTTAGGATCCAGCCATTGATCTGATAATTGTTTTTATTGTGGTAGGTATAAATAGGATTTAACCATCTTAACCATGTTTAAGTGTACCATTCACTAGTGATTGATTTTTATAGCTGAGGAAACATTTGTTCAAATGAAATCTTAAGCAGAAGCTTGCTAGGAAACCACCAATGCACGGCTCTGTGAAAGGCAGGGCCCCCCGGGGGCAGAAGGCGGGAGGGAAATGCAGGGACAGGAAGGCAGAGGCTGCTGTCCTCCCCGCAGCCCCACCCAGCCCCCATCAGGCATTTGCCCCCTTGTCCCCTGCTCTCCAGGTGTGGTCTGACCCTCAAACACCACATCCACTCAGGATGGCCTGCTCCCCAGTGGCTTGTGGCAGATTAGGGTGATGGACAAGGGGTGCTGGGCCTGAGCCTGTGGAAGAACTAGGACCCTGAGATGGCTTGTGAGATGCTGGGTGGAGCATGGGTGGAGAAGGGCCCTCTGCCTGGCAGAGCTACCCGCGGGCACACCTCGGGACCATGAGGCAACCGTGAAGGCCAAGAGCTTAAGACACAGGCCGTTGGGGGAAGGAGCCTGGCCACTGGTCACCCCCCAGGGAACCCGGTCCAGGAATACTTAGACTGAATGGGGCAAACTGGCCCCCCTGGTCCTCATGAAATGTCAAGCCGTTCATCGCCCATTCACATGGACTGCTCCTGATGTCTTCTGAGTGAAAAGTGGGTTGTGTTGTCTGAAAACTTGAGACGGGATACAAGACTCTGGGTTTCCTTGGGAGGTTCTTGTCTGTGCTCTATGACTTTATAATAGAGAGCTGACATACTTTAGGGAGGAAAAGAGCCAGCCAGCCAGGAGGCTTTTGCCCGAGGTGAAGACTGTGGTAAAGGCAAGCAGAGCTTTGAATGATGACACAGGCCCCCGTGGCACATCCCTGAAGTCACACACTTTGTGCTCAGCAGCACTTTGCAAAGATCCCAGCAGACCCACCTCTTCCTGGGGTACCATAGACATTCTTGAAACAGAACAGGAATGAGGTCCTCCGCCGCTGGTCCCGGAAGTGACACTGGCTGCCTTCGGGCACAGATGGTGTCTGCCATCGATGCATCAGAATTCCTCCGATTCCAAGTGACTGAGGCCAAAAGCATCCAGAAGGCCTCTGGGAAGAATGCAGAGCAACTTCAGGGCAAATGCTGGAGGGTTTGGGTGAAAATGCTCCTTCTCAGGAAAAGCACAGGCTGGAAAGAGGGGGGTTAGAACCGAAGGCACAGTGAAGTGCCTGAGGGCTGGCACCACTACCCAGCTGCAGGGGACACAGGACACGAGGTCTCCGATAAGCCCCGGGGCAGGGTGTTTTCCTGCTGGCTTTGGAGATCACACAGGTGATGGCCACTTGGGATCAGACAGTGAGTCAGAGAATGGAGGCCAAGGCTGTCAGTCGAAGCTGCTTTGCAGAAACTCATGGATGCTGTCAGTTCAAACGCTTCCTGCCAAAAGCTTGAAGGAGGAAAACAAGGAATGCAGGAAAAGTCCCGTGAGGAAGGCAAATGAACAAAGTGCTTAAAGTTCAGATGAAAAGTCTGTAAACTGATCGTGCATGCAGTCCGAAATCCCATGGCTGGAAAGTGACATTCAGAAGCTCTGGCTGAACCTAAGAGCTAAGGTTTCCACTTAGTTCTTAAGAACATGTAATGGACTTCGAGGAAAGGTAATCGAGGAGGAAATTTGCTGGGAAATAGAGGGGAAACCTCTCAACGTGCATGGAAACATCAGCTACAGAATCAGAAGTGCCGCTCTTGCAGGAAGGTGCCCACAGCCCCGGAGAGAGGACAGGAGGGCCACCTCCCTCTGTCAACCCCTCACCTCCTCTGAGGAGAACACTCAAGGAGGGGTCGGCAGCTCTTCCCACTGAGGGGAAGGGAGATGGCCATGTGGACCCAAGTTGCTGGAGGCTGAGTTTAAGTCCCAGCTTTCCCCGGTGACCTTTGTGAGCCGCCGTCGGCAGAGGCCAGGGGACCAGGGGCCTGTGGTCATCAGGTCCCTGGGGAGGAGGTGGCTAAGCCGTGAGGGCTCAGGGACCCAGGCCCCTCGAGGCTGTAATGCAACATTCAGGGCAGCCAGCCCCACAGTCCAGATGGGGACATCTGCCTGTTTTCTCTCTCAAAAGTAATTTTGATTAGTATTTTTAGTTTAATTGCTGTTATTTGATTGATGCTACACTCTTACTGAAGTTGGACAAAATTGTACTTGCTAAGGTAGTGTTCATCAACATAGATGCCTTTAGTGTCATTATTATGAATCCGTTACTTCCACTTCATTGGCCCCTCTAGAGTTAGGTGACATAGCATTGTATTTTGATTGAAACAAAAGCTTCGCTATTACTTAAAGTATAACTGAACTTTAATATAACTGAACTGACATACCCAGATGGAGAAATAAGAAACAATAAAGGTCATTGCTATATGCTCTTACAAGAAATATTTAAAAGTACCTTAATACTTACCTTAATAGACTTTGATTGGTTTTAAAAACAAATGCAACTCTCCCCCCCCCAAAAAACAAAACAACCATGACACCCCCAACTAAACCTATGAATAGTTTTAATAGTTTAGCGCTAAATTTGTAGGTTAGCTTAGGGGAGTTAACGTTTTACTTCCATCTGCTTCTAGTTTTTTGTTTCCTCAGTATTCTACTCCTGATAGTCTTTGCTGCTAACTTCAAAATCTTATGCAGTCAAAAATTGTATCCTTTGGGGGGGAAAAAAATGGTTGAAAGTTGGCTTCATGCTCCTGGCGTCTCCTGAGGGACGTCCTGAATCCCTGGGGGCTTTTTCAAGGATCTAGTCTAACCCTCAGTGCCTGTTGTGGGTGGAAACGGAGAAGTGATTTCCGGAAGTGACACAGCAAAATTTGTGGCGGTAGAGATGCAGGATGCCTCAGGAAGAGGATAAGACTGCTGGGCTCCCACCTGGGAATTTAAAAGTTAATCAGATTCCTGGTGATTTCCAAGGTGACTAAGAAGAACCAGCTGTTTCTACCTGTTTGCGGCCTGGTCTGATGTTACCTTGACAACAGCTGTCAACAGGAAAATTGCCTCCCCCAGCACAACACATCCTTTATCGCCAGAAATGTGTGCGCCTGTGTGAAGGGCAAAGCAGTGAGGGCCTCCCAGATCCAGCGTGAGGGGCTCCCTTATGCTACACAGTGCTTATTTATAACCCAAAGGAAATTTGCCCTAAAAACAGGATTTCCTTGCTCGCCTGGCTAATTTTCTTTTTATATTCTATAAGGACTTAATGGAAGAATTTTGCCATTTGAAGAGATTGCTTATTTGTAACAGCAGCATTAGACTGAGAGCTTAAAAATGGGGTGTTACGTGGGGAAGGCAGTCCAGCATGGAGAAGACAAGTAATGACTCTATAGCATCTTATTGCGCTGATAGACAGTGACCGCAATAGAGGGGGTGAGGAATTGATAATATGGGTGAATGTTGAAACCACTCCCATTGTTGTTTGTGTGAAACCACCATAAGATTGTATATCAATGATACTTTAATAAAAAAAAAAGGTGTTACGGATCTACCAGGAAAACCCACTGCATCTCATTGTACAAATGAAGAAATTAAAGCCCAACAGGAGAGAGAACTCATCCAAATTCCATGTAATTTATTGGCAATACATGACTTGAACTTGGCTGAACTCCTGGTTGCCTTTTAGGGGTTGTTGTTGCAGGTCTGGCTTGCTGACGGTGACACTGTATAGGAACTGTCATCTGATGGGCACAGGCTTGCCTGGACTTTATTAGGGATGAAGATATATTCTGGGGCTGTCTGAGTCATCTTCCAGGATCCCTATTCTCCTGGCTCTCGGCTCCGCTCGTCTCCTAGCCATCCATCAGGTGCTAGAAACCTGGAGTCTACAGGGTTTGGAACTGAGTGAAATGGGCTGGATGGGGCTGGTGAACTGGCTCATGTGGCCACTAGTGCCACGTCCCCCATCTGCCTGTCCCTGCTCAGTCTGCATGAGGTCTGAGGCTGGAGTGTGGTCTGTTTTTCTCACTCAGCTCAGTCAGGATCCGAGATCTGTCCTGCTCCCCAGGTCCCTCCAGCTGGGCTTAGAGTTAATGACCTAGACAGATTTACAGGAGGAAAGCAGATAGATTTTCTCATGTATGTAGGTGCCTTGTAGGAAAATGAAGATGCAGGGATGGGACAGAACTTAAGTGCTCAAACACTAGGTGAACAAGGAGAGGAGACTGTGGGGAAGGAGCTAAACTGCAGGGGATGGGGTGCCTGAGGAAGATGGCTGTTTAACAAGGCCTATGTGCTCAGAACTCTGCCCGACTCCCCATCTCTGGGGATAAGAATGTCTCTTCCTTCTGCAACAGGGAGGTGTGCTGGGACCCCTGCACCCCTCCATTCCGATCAGCAGGCAGCAGGGATACCTTCTGATGTTGGGAGCAGCTAACAGACCCACAAAGGTGCCCACCCCTGGGGAACACACATTGAAATAAGCAGTAGACTTCCCAGCTGTGCCTAGAGGAGAGCTTAGGTTCCTCCTGTGGGCAGGGGCAGGGACTTGCTGCTGGCCGCCCAGCCTGCCGTCCCAGCCCCTCGTTTTTACAGAACCCTCCCCTACTCACCGCATAGCCCCCCTACCTAGAGTGACTGCTTTCACTTGGTTGTCTCTTTTAGGAGTTTCAAAATGCAACTCAGACAGCAGCTCCCCTGTGGGCAGGTCACTCTGGGTTAGGGAGAGAGGTGCTCACAGAGGCAGGAGGCGGGCTGGGAGTTTGGGGGCAGCAAATCCCCTGTTGCCAGGGAAAAGGAAGAGCATGGGGTCAGACTAAGATGGCAGCCCAAAGCCACATTCCAAATCCCATGGGGCCCCCTCATTTGGACTGTCGGGGCTCACTCCCACCACTTCACCAGGACTGTCTTGCTCAGAACACCTTTCCTCCCACTTACCCTAGAAAAATTCTGCTTATTCTTCCAGACCAGTAGCCGAGGAGCCATTTCTCCAAAAGAGCTGTTTCACCAAATTGAGTTAGACTCCAGCACTAGACAGACGTCCTATTTTGGGCTTTTCACCACTGGCCCCTTCTGAGCAGGCTGGGTCATTCCTGCCTCTCACTAAGGAAGCAGGAATGCAGAAGACACCCTCTTCTGCCTCTGGTTGCAGAGCTTGCAGGTATGACCCAACCCTGAATCTGTCACCAGTGGAGAGGTGGCCATGAGGGGGGACCCAGAGGCGGGAGCTAGGATGTGACAGCTCCAGAGCCTGGCTGGGTGGTTACCATTGCCTCTGGCTGATCTCACTGGACCTCACTTGATTTCTGCCTCTGTCTTTCAGCTTCCTGTCTATTCTGTGAGTCTTCTAAGTCTTTAAACAACAGCAAGACAAACAAAACAATCCAAAATCCCCTGTTGGCTTAAGACAGCCAGAGTTGGTTTCTGTTTCTGCAGCTAAGAACCCTGATGCGTGGAGAATCCACCTGGATGTCTCGGACATTCTGGGCTTGGCCATCTCTGATGGTACATACTCTGTAATGCGTCTACCAATGATAACGGCTTTGATTTCTCAGGTTTCTCCTGGGAACTCCTATCAGTTCTCACATCAGTCCTCCAGGGGTCTAAGACCTCCAGTGAAGTCCATGGGCTCCAATGGAGCAAGTGGAATTGGACCAGAACTACTCTAAGACTTTTCAACACAATAGAACATGGTGACATGCTGCCTCGATACCTGGATCCTGACCCTGAGGGCAGATACGCTCAGTCCCAGCTGCGTGGAGGTCAAGGCCTGTTCCTGGGGCAGCCTACATCTGTGATGCTTAACCAATGGGTACACACTCGACATCCCTTCCACTGAGGAGTAGATCTGCGTCCCCTTCCCTGGAATCTGGGCCTGTGCAAAGACTGCCTTGCCACCAGCACGCGGCAGGAAAACAGCTGGCCCAGTACTGGGCCAGGCCTGGAGAGTCCAGCGGTGTCTATTGCCTCCCTCCTGGCTTACTCCCTCTGGGATCCCTGAGCCACCTCATGAGAACACTGGCCACCTGGGGACTGCGGGGCTGTAGCCTGCAACAAACAGGTAAGTATCAGGGCTACAAGCTCAGTGTTTATTTATGATGCACAAAATGTGCTGGCTCCTCTGGGGGAGCACTGGAAGGCTGGGCAGGGTGCATGGGACATCGTGAGGGCTCGGCAGCCCAGCTCAGGCTTGTGGGCTTATCCTCTTGACAAGAATGAGCCTGTCAAGGTTTCTGAGCAAGAGGGGTGACACCTGGGGCTCTACAGGGGCAGGTCACTGGGATGGTAGGCAGCATGGGCTGGGAGGCCGGTGAGGCTGGAAGCCAGGGTGCCAGGCAGAGGCTATTGCAGTCCTCCAGGCATCAGGACACCGGCCAGGATTTGGAGACTGTGGGGAGGAGACTGGGCCAGAGGCAATCCTTCCACGGCTGTGATGTGTTCAGCCATTCTCTTACCCCGAAATCCTTTGTCCCAGTGATCCCTGAAGTCTCTGATTCTGTGATTCTGAAGATTCACAACTGTGTGGTTCTAGGACATGAAATGCCTGTGTTTCTACAGGCCTGTGATCTGGGGATTCACAGAACGCCCCACTCAGCAATGCTGAAGTTCTCTGGTTCATGCTGTGCTGAATCAGCCACCTGGTTCCTGCCAACCCGTGGCCCATGATTTTCCTAGGAATTAAGGGAAAGTTAGGTTTGTTTTCTGCCCTTTTCTATTCTGTCGGACAGGTGTCTGGGTAGGGCCAGACCAGTGACCAGGAAGGTGGGAGGGCGCCTTCCCTTCCGCCATGGTGGCCGAGATGGGGATGGCGCAGGTCGGGGAGATCCAGGAGTAGTTGGAGTGACTGAGTGTGTGAGCCCACGTGTGGCCCCTGTGTCCACGTGCTTAGGCGGGAGCAGCGCCCCACCTTCCGAGGGTTGCTGAGAAGTGCTCCGGACCCAAGCACGTTACCCAGTCCATTCATGCTCACCTGCCTGGCGCGGTGGCCCTGGGGCTGTGGTCTCCCTGTGGGGCCCTCTAGAGAGGAGCGCTTGGGGTACTTAAGCCACAAGCAGGAGTCACCCACCAGCATCCATCATCACCACAGTTGGAGATAGGCCTTGAGGACCTAAGAGAGGAGAAGGGTGGCCTGTGGATTTAGGTAAGAGGGCATGTGGGGGTGATGGGTGAGGAGGATGTAGGGGGCAGGGCCAAGGATAGGTGTTCAGCTAAAGCAACGTGGTACAGAAGCCAGAGCCTCCTGCCTGCAGGTAAACTGGGCTGGGACCCAGGTGGACCTGGCTTGACCCAGTCACCATCCTTAACGCCTGTGCGACCTGAGCCAGTCCTTGCCTGCCACAGCTAGTCAGGGGACTTTGACAGTCCCTGCTGGCTCTAACGGCCCACGGTCCCACGGGCTGGTCTTTGTTCCTCTCTCCCCAGCCCATCTCGCACATCACATCCTGGGGATGACGCCCCCTTGCCAAGTTGTCATGAGGCCACATCAGGAAAATAGGGAAAGCCCTTGCCACAGGGTGTGGAACTCCTGCTGTCAGCTGCTAGTGGCTTCTTCCAGGGCCATGCTTGGCTCTCCCCGCCCAGCCCTGTCCTCCGTGTATGCAGGGGTCACCCTGCAGGTGAGCTGTTCTGAGATGGTAACAGGGGAAGGAGGCTGTGTGGGAGGGTGGCCAGACTGCCTCTACTCCAGAGGCCCCTCCTGGCCTCTCCTTGGCCAGCCTCGGCAGTTCCACAGCTTCCCTGAGAAGATGACAACAGCCACAGCTATGGTCACTGCTGGTTATGGAAGGTGGGGTCCCGAGGGCTGAGACAGCAGGCAGATGGTGACATGTTCTGGCCCTGGCTGTGGTGTCTATCTCTGAGATCTCCTGCCAAGCCACTCTATATCTCCCCAGGGATAAGGCAAAGGGGCACCCCAAATACATTGGAAATGACTTCCCTCTTTCTCTTATCTAAACCTCACATCTGTGTTTAGGCCAACACGCTGCAGGTTCTGTGTAAGATTGCCTGGTTGGTGGGGTCAGCCTTTGGTTCCCAAGGTGCCATCTGTCCCAGGGAGGAAAACTCAGGCTAACTTACAACCTGACCTCACTTCAGGAGAAATTTTTTTAACCCAGAGAGGCTGGTCATAGCTGGCACAGGGGCAGTCTCATTTGGGAAAAGCAACTTCTTGGGCCAGATTAACTGTTTGAGCCATGTTTTCTCTGGTGAGACAGGGTGACCATAACCCTTTTCCCCTGGTAAATGGCCATCAAGCCCTCATGGAGGCCAAAGAATTTGTTCCAGAACCTGAGGCACATTACTCTAACCCACCTGCCCAGGGCTGTCCAGGTCCAGGGGATAGAGGAGGTGTGGAGAGAGTGTGGAGTTCAAGGGGAGGATGCAGACCTCAGTGGGCACCCTGCTTCTGCACTTACTAGCTCAGTGGCCTCATGCAAGTTACTCAGTAAAATGTTTTGACTTCCCAGGATGGTTTGTGGTCTGGAGGTTAATTAGATAGAAAGCTCCTGGAAGACCACTGAGGTCCTGGAGTCATTGTTATGTTATATTATGTTATGTTTTGTGTTATTCCCAAACAAGGAACAAAATGGGGATTGATGCCCTGAACAGTGTGATGGGTCTAGGGCCAAACAAAGGCTTAGGGCTCGGTGACCTTCTCCAGTGGATGTGCAGATGCTGAAGGCCAGTCGTGGGCGGAGGCTGGGGGACAGGCTGGGCGGGATGCGGCGCATTCTGGTTGGGGAGGAGAACTGGAGCTGTGGCTACCCTTTTTGGTAACTCCAGGAAGGGGACCAGAATGTGAAAGGTCCACTGGGCCTGCAGGGACGATGCATGGTGATGGTAGCTGAGAGCCTCGGCGAGACTCTGGCTGCCTGGGCTTGCTCCGAGCGCTGTGTCCTGCGACACCTCCTTGGAAGGCTTCCCCTGGGAGACGCTGGTCCTGTGTGAGACGTGGCTTTGTAAGATAACAGAGCGACAAAGTGGGGGCCCTGGGGGGGGAGGAGAGCCCCTGGCTGAACTTTATCCCACTGGACCCAGCGGAGAACAGGCTTTCCTTACCTGGTGCTCCTTTCCTCTCAGGCCTGTCCCTAAGGCACGGACACTTCTTTAGGTTGTGGGCTTTCTGTATGTCAGGTCTGGGCACAGAGAGACCCCCTGTGGACACAGACTTGCTGAGTTCTCTCAACAACTTTGAGAGGAGGGCGTCATGACCCCAGTGTGCCCACGTGGACAGAGAAGCTGGCTGACATGGAGGGACAGTGATGCTGCCCACCACCCTGTCCATTGCTCCCAGGGCCCTGGGTCTCTTTCCAGCCTTCCTCAGTGGCTCCTGTCCCCTCACGCAGTTGTTCTGAGGACAGATGGGGACCAACTGAAGTTAAGGCAGGCAGGAAACCTGGAGTAAGGGCCACTTGCCACTTCTCCAGCCAGAGGCTCGGTGCTCGGGGCCTGTTTGTGGGGGGCGCTGTCACAAAACCTCTCAGAGGTCCTTGCTTCAGCCCCTGCTCCCACGTGCTACTTTAAAAAGAAATCTAGAATGAAAAAGAAGCAAGTTTCTATTTTTCATGAGACACTGATGAACTGGAGCTTTTAAATTATTAAAATCCAGAAGTAAATTATTTATTCAGGTCAGATACAAAGCTGCCTTTCCTTTCACAAACATGAACCCTGCCAGCACACAGCCCCTGATTTGCTGTGTGCCCTGGCCAGACCTCAGTGAGTGTTCTCACCTGTAGAATGGGAGGTGGCCAGGCAGGGGCTGGGCTGGATGGTCCCCAAGGGCTTCCTGGTTCTGGAGGGCCGCTCGGTCCTCGCTTTCTTTCAGCCTCATCTCTCTTCATCCCATACCCTTTGCCCTCGGAATCCGAGGCTCCCCCTGCTCACGCCTCTCCTGAGCAGTCAGGTGGGCTGGAAGAGGCCTATATGAATAATGGCATTACTGTGTGCCGGGCCCTGCACAGCAGTTTACACCCTACTTACTTATCCCCCAACAACTCCCTAAGGTGGGTAACATTAGGAGCTCCATTTCACAGATGAAGAAGTTGGGCGCGGAGTAGACAAGTGCCTTGCCCAAGATAAGCTTATCAGTAGCACAACTGGAGTCAAGGGCAGGCAGCCTGGTCCCTGAGCTGACCACTGTACCACATGGCCTTGCCTCAAACCCATCTGCCTCTGGACAGGACATCTTCCTGGAGGTGTCACGCCTCTTCTCCTCTCTGCCTCCATAGCTGCTATTCTCTCTGCCCAGAGTGTCCCTGCCAGACCAGCAAAGAACATCACTTCCTCCAGGAAGCCCTCCCACCCTTCACTTGTGCTTACACAGCATTGTCCCTTCCCTGTGAAAACCCTTACCCTCTGAATCCCCATTGTTTATACACCTGTCTCCTCCCCAGTTTGTGATGAGTTCAGGGAGTGTGTTGGATGGATTTCTGCATGCTCAGGGCCCAGCACAATGCCTGGTGTGGCCCAGTAAGTCTTGCTGAGTGAGTGAGTGGGTGAATGGGTCCCGAGGGGACATGGCTCCCTTGCTCTGTGGGGGGAGGAGGGAGAGTTCCCCAAGGGCCCCAGAAGCCCTCTAAATTTGCCCATCCCTAACATCTCTGAGATTATTCTCCGTCTGAGGGACTCAGCTTGGTAGAGAAGACATGGGTTTCCATGGAAACAGATTTTTTTTTCTGTCTGAGCAAACATTTCCACAGAAGCCCCATTAGATGCCAGTTGGTGTGGTGGGTGCTGCCTGCGCCTCCCCTGCCTCCCCCAGCCTTCCCTGGCACAGCTGAGCCCAGAGCCGGCCCTTCTCCTCTGGGGGCCATCTTGGGATGCCTTGAGGCTGCCCTCTTTAAAGCTGTGTCGAGCTGCGCCAGCTCTAGCTCCCACCGTTGCTGGGCGAGGAAGGGGTGCCAAGCCCCAGGCTGTCTCCCCCAGGGAGTCAAGCCCCATCAACCTTCCATGGGAAACTGGTCTGGAGAGGGGAAGCAGCAGGGTTCCCTGCTCTGCCATCCGCCTGTCCCTCCTCACCACTGACCCAGGCACCTGTGCCTTCCCTGGCCTCCTCCCCCGGCCCCCAGGGCCCGGCAGCCAGGCCGGGGAGAAGGGAGTGGGGCAGGTGGAGGTGGGTGGGGCACAGGCCAGGCCAGGAAAGGCACCTCATGCAGGGGGGCCAAGGCTGCAGCCCCCTTCACTGAGGCAGAGGGGAGCAGCAGACAGGCACCCTGGGCCCTGCCCGAGGGGGTTGGATCCCAGCTCCACCCTGACCAGGGCTGAGTTTGGACTTGGGACAGTAATTTACTTGGGACACTATTGCTTCTTTCTGAAGCTGCTGCTCCCCTGTGAAATGGGCATGCTGCTAACGAGCCTCTGGCTTGTCGTGAGGAAGACAAGTCATGATGCTCAGCGCATGGTGACCGTCTCTCTCTTGTGTCCCACGTGGCACCTGAGCTCCTGCCGCCCTTGCCTGTGTGTCCCTGCACATGGTGCTTAGCAGGTGTCCGTGCGAGCTGTGTAAGGAGGCTGAGGTCAGTGTTCATTCCAGCTGTCTTCTCTTCTTACTAGTGTGCTGTCCACTCAGCCACAGAGCAGGCATTCTGTAAATGTCTGTCAAGGTGAATTTATTGAGGAGCAACGACAGGCTCTGCTCAGAGTCACTGGATGGTCCCAGCAACTCCAGAGGTGGGTAGGTCAGGGTTTCTCATCCCATTTTACAGATGCCAAGACTGAGGTTCAGAGACATGAAGTAGGCTGCTCACAGTCTCAGAGTTGGTGACAGGCTCTGGTGTTCGGATCTGTTATTTGGCTTCCGATCCTGTGTGGTTTCCACGCACCGGGCTGCAGAGGATGGAGTGGATGAGGGAGGTGGGGGAGGCACCCAGACCCTCACTGCATCACTGTTTCCTCAGAGACAGGTGCCCCCCAGCCCCCGCTCCGCCGTCCCCCTGGGCTTTGCCTGGGCTGCGGGCTCAGCACAGTCGCCGGTGAGGGGAGAGGGCCAGGAGCGGGGTGGTGATGAGGGGGAGGCAGAGGCCCCATAGTCGGGCTTTGTGCAGCCGGCCAGAGACCAGCTCATAAGCCCATCACCTCAGGCCCATGCCTGCAGCACAGCCCGCTGGTCCTGCCATCCTGGGGCCTGTTGGCCCCCCTCCCGAGCCCAGGAGCCCACCTCTCAGCCCAGAGCCTCCGATGCTCACCCTCCCTCCCTGTGCTCTGTGGATTAGTGGAGTTCTACCGCCCGTGCACACAGAGCCAGCCTCCCAAAGCTGCATCTCTGGCTTGCATCTCCATGGTAACACTCACCACCCCCATGAAGGACCACTGCGCTCAGCTCCCTGAGGTCTGTCCCCTGCTCTCCGGCTGCCCATCTGGGTGGGGCAGGACACCCACACACCTGCTCAGGCCAAGGCTCAGCACACTGGTGCACCTGCCCCCTTCCCACAGGCCAGACTGACAGTGTGTGGAGGTGGGTGTTATGTACGTCTGGTGGGCGTGGGTATAGGTGTGTGTGTGCACATAGGTGCAGGTGTTGAGAGCACTGACACCTCATCTGAGTCCAGTTCATGGGGCCTGGGAGCCCACCAGCAACACCTGATTGTGTGTGCATGTGTCCTCTGGGTGTTTTTGTGTCTGTCAATGGGCCTGCTTGCCCATCAGTCTGTCTCCAGCAGAGGTCGGGGAGGGGAGGGCACGTCCTCCTGTGTATGTCCAAGATTCAGTGGGACAGGTCCTTTCCTTGACCCTCCCCAGCAACAGGAGAAGTTCCTTGCACCAGCCCATTCTCTCAGGAAGCTCAGCCTCTTGCAGTGGCTGAGGGACCCACAGGCCATCTTTGCTGTGCTGTTCCCCAGGGCCAGCAGTTAATCCATGGACCTGACACACTGGTATTTGGTCCTCAGAATCCACATTATTCTCTCCCAGGGCACCACCTGATTCCATGTTCTTGTGCAAAGAATAGAGGCCATAGAAAGGACTATGGATGTGACACCAGCAAGAGGGATGTGCAGGCGTGGTCCTGCTGACAGCTGGCTGTGTGGCAGGACCTGCCAGGACACAGTGTGCCTCCGAGCCTCAGCTTTCCTGTCTGTCATGACTTCTCATGGACTTTCTAGTTCTGACTATTGAGAATTCCATCAAATGGCAATTGTCTAAATATGTAGCATTTCCTCTCATCTTTATGACAGCCCCTATGGGTTGCATATCATTATCCCCAGCTGATGAGGAGGAGATGGAGGCCAAGGGAGTAAAGTCACCAGGAATGCTGTGGAGGCAGGGATCAGTCCATCGGCCTGACCCAAAACCTTTGTCCACAGGCTCCAGGGCCACAGTGGGTCTGTCTGGGCTGCCCTCCACAACACAGCAAACCCTTCATGGTGCCGGGGGCGAGGGTGATCGGTGACAGAGGGCACCAGCTGGCTCTACTGGGAGGCCCCTCCTCACTCTTGCTGCCAATGGGGCCATACATCAAAGAGGGACGTGTCAGAAGGCAAAGCTGTCAGGCTCCCCTGGGCCAGTGAGTCATAATTAATGCAGTTCTGAGATCAAGAACTTTATTGGGGGACAGGCAGGGTTCAGGTTTGGAGGGTGGTGAGGGAGCGAGATGCCTCATTGCTGGAGTGTGGGGTGGGAAGGGCAGGCCCCGGGACTCCTTTGGTCCTGTTGGCAGTGGGGCACTGGCTATAGAGCAGTGCTTCTCGGATTCTCCGTGCAGACTGGTCACGGGCGCTCTTGTTTAAAGGTGCATCCTGCTCCTGCAGGTCTGCGGTGGGACCTGAGCATCTGCATTTCTAACAAATTCCCAGGTAATGCTTCCCACTGGTCTGGGCCACACTTTGAGTTGCACAAGAGTGGTCTGAGATGCCAGATTGTCTGGGTTTGAACTCGGATCTGCCCCTAATTAGCTGTATGAGTGGCAAGTGAGTTCCCAACTCGCCCATGCCTCAGTTTCTTTGCCTATAAAATGGGGATAATAGTGCCTACTTCAAGGAGGTGATTGTGTTAAAAAGCAAATCTAAATCTATGTTCATATATGCAAAAGCACTTAGATGGTGCGTGGCAAATATGTTATTATTCTAAAATGCCAGGCTGGAGAACAGGTGCTTTCTTTGCTGATAATGGGTTGCTGTTGAGTTTGAAGTAGGGACTGATCTGACCAAAGTCTCATTTAAGACTTTCCCTGGGTAGGCTGGGAAATGAGTGGGAGGGGAGGGCGGACCCAGGAGAGGAGCCGAGTCCAGGTCTGTGAATGGGGTGGGGGGCGGAGGGAGCAGGGTGGGCTGCTGGCTGAGTGGGAGGGGAGAAGGGCAGGAGGGACAGACGTTTCTGAGGCAGATGTGACTGGAGTGGCCCGGGAGGGCCTGGAGTCAGCCCATGGAGGCCCATGCGGGTGCTCTAGGCTGCTGAATGGGACTGGGGCTCCTCCAGCTCGGCTGCGGCTGCACTGCAGGGACAGAGCCCTGGGCCCTGCTGCTGCGCACCCACCACTGCGCAGTCTGGCTGCCGGCACCCTCCGGGGTCTCAGGCCCCAGCTCAGCTCCTGGGGAGGCTATCAGACAGCGGCCTCACTGTCCAGCATGTGCTGAGGGGAGAAAGGCCAACTCGGTTTCCTCTGAGGGTGCCCATGTGAGGGGATATGTGTACGTGAGAGTGTGTGCACTTGAGTGTGCACCCTGCATGTGCATGCACTAGGATGTGCACGTGCGTGTGTGCATGTGAGTGTACCCGCGGGGGTGCAGCTGTGTGTGCACATGCGCGTGTGGGCGCGTGGAGATGGAGGTACACCTGTGCATGTGTGCATGTGTGAGTGTGCCTGTGGTTTGGGAGAGAAGAAGGGAGAAAAGGCTATTGAGTCGTGGGGTGGAGACTGGAAGGAAAGGATTAGGAAACCAGTTCTGTCCACGAGGGGATTTAATTCATGAGTTTATTCTCTAAAAATCTACCAAGTACCCACTATGCCCTCCCAGGTTCCACAGTATGGCAGGGAAGAGACCCTACACATACACAAATAAAACACAAGCTGTTGGAGAGCATCGCTTCTCAGACCTCCCTGTGCTGACGAATCCCCGGGGATCCTCATAAAATGCAGATACCAGAATTCAGTTGGCTGGGGGTGCCTGAGAGTCTGCATTTCTAAGGGGCTCCTTCTTTGTAATGGGGGTGGGGGGTGGGGCACACATATGTCCCTCTCCTTCAGGCCCCACCCAGGTGGCGATGGTCACAGAGGGCTGTGCAGGCTGCTGCCCCTGTCAGGGGAGCCACTGTGCACTTCAGAAAATACTTCCCTTGCTGCTTCCGTTGGGGTGTGGACCCTAACCCCCTTAGGACCGCACCAGTCCCTGGGATGACTTCCTAAATGGGGCACAGTCTGAGGAGGAGCCCAAGCCAAACATTTTACTCCAGGGATTTCTTAACCATCTGTTAGCAGGCAGCTTCTTGGTGTAGAGGACATGGGAAGACACCCCTCTCTCACCACCCCGGGATCTGGGGCTGACAGGACATGTCCACCTGCCTCTGCACAGGAGACCCCCGTACTATGCCCGTGTGAAGTGTGGCTGCCCATCCTCTGTTAAAAGTCTTCCCATCAGGTGCTCTCTGCTTCCCAGGAAGCCCTGTCACTACCGATAGCCATTGGAATGGTTTGCCCAAATTCACATTAATGTGTCTTCCACCTGTCTGTCCTAGCTGTGACCGCAGCGCCCTCAAACTCTGTATAATAAATACCGTATTTTTCTGCCTAGATATTCTCCCCTTCTGCCATAATATCCCTGACTCCTTCAGTCCTTGAGTGTGGAGCATGATTTGCATATCCTTACCTGTGCAGGGGACTTCCTCTGCACCTGACTGCTTGTCACAGTCACACAACGCCGTGACGCCCCAAATGCAGTCATGGTCCTTGTTTTGGGCTTGATTCCTTGGCAGCCTGTTTATCCTATTGAATTTCGAGTGAACTGAAAACCAGGACTTCATATCCACCTGTAGACTTCATGAGAACCCTTTCAGCTGTAATTGGCATAGATGCCAGCTCAAGCCTGAAGGATTTTATTATCGTGATACAGGACTCTCTGAACAATAGGGCAGAGAAGCCAGTGGTCTTCAGGAACAAATGAACCAGGGTTCTGGCGGCCTCTCTTTCCCTTGCATCCGTCTGTACCTTCCTCCTCTCTGTCTCTTTCTCCAAACAGCTTCTCTGGTTCATAAACCAAAACATGAGCCCAGCGTCTCCCAAGCTGACGTAGTAATACTCCAGCCACATGGAGATCCTTGGAATCCATCAGTCCTAATTCCAAGTCATCAGGAAGGCTCTCTGGGCCAGCTGGGGTCTCTGGCCTATCCTGCCCAGGTCGGCCACCTGCTAGGACAGAACATGGTTGTGTGTGGCTGTGGCTGCTGGGTGAAGCCCTGTGAACACACAGGTGGGGCTCAGGAGCAGGTCCCCAAACTCCTGGAACTGTGATTCCTTCGTCCAAACAACTTCTCACCCTGTCCACTTCCATCTTTTGCAAAATTGATGAGTGGTCTGCAGGCTACATCTTTATCTTGACTCTCAGCAAAAACTTTGAACAGAAGAAAGCTGGGCAGAGAACTCTCTGTCCTTTATCAACGTTTCCCTCACAGTTGGCGTATTTCTGCTAAGTAAACTATTTGATAATTATTAATTGGGTGACAGAGTGGGATGTTACACAGGTATGCTTACAATGACAGGTGTGGAAATTATGTGGCACTACGGAAAATGGTTCACCCATGTCAGGAGGAAGAAGGGATATACAGATGAAATAATTTTGTAATGCAAGTGGAGGAAAAAAAGAGGAAAGATATTTAAAAGGGTAGCATTGACTCTATTTGGGTAGCACAGTGGGCAGCATCTGAGAGGCCTGCCTGTTGGTTTTAGCCAGTCCGGACACCGACACCTGGACTCCAGCCATCAGGAAGAACCACCCGGGCAGAGATCTTTCCATAGCAACACCTGCAGGGCGTTTGTAGGGAATTACTGAACCCAAACTCCAGAAGGACACGTAGGTAGGGTTCATGTTAACTTGGCTGTGAATATATACAACACATGAAGGATATACTATAGTTAATTTTATTAATTCCTGCTTTTTCCCTTCTAAAGAACTGAAGACAACGATGGTCGGTGTGGTAAAGCAGATATTTTCTCTTCTATATGCAGCCTGTTCTGATCTCACACATTTTGCTGATCCTTTCCTGAGGGTGCCTCACCTTCCTGATTTCCTGGGCCCCAGCTAGCCCCTGGGGGCCTGTGGTGGGAATTAGGGGAGGGTGCTCCTCTGAACAGCAGCATGGGCAGCTAGTATGGAGAGGGGAGGGCAGGCTGGATTCTAGTCCCCACTCGTCCCCTCAGCTGGGTGCTCTTGTACAGTGGTCAACCCGCACAACTGCGTGTGTGTCCCTGCCCGTGTACCACACTAGCTGTTCAGGAAACAGAAACTGTAGAGAATCCTTTGCTGTGGAAAATGCTGTATCTGGGCACGAAGCACCCTTCATCCTGGATTCTTTCTCCAGTGATTCCTTCTCCACCTTGGTCTTTTCCAGATACTCTCTGCAGCCTGCATCTGCCATCTGTAGGCTTTAACTTGGGGAAAGGCTGCCTCCTGCTGAAGCCCTCCACGCTCCTTTCTGGGATGAGGGTCCAATGTCCACATCTCCTTTGCTGATGGTGTTGTCTCCTCATGAGGAGTACTCCTGATTGCTTTGGGCTGGCCCGGCGATTTTTAATGGGCATCTGCGATGAAATGGCATCGTTCTGCTATGCAGGAACAGTAAGGCTGTGACCGGTAAGCACCCCCGCTGTTCATAACGTTACTCTCAATTATTTTGACTAAATAAAACCAAACATAAAGACATCCTCCTGGGGTAGGGTTGTTCCTCCAGAAAGAAAGCTACGTCACTGAACCTGGTCATAGCCAGGCTGCCTCGGGCCTAAGCCTAAGTCTGCCGCTTATTGGTAATGTCGGAAGATCATTAAACCTCTTGGTGCCTCAGTTTCCTCATCCTTCAAATGAAGATAATATACTATCTACTTAAAAGGGCTGTTGTGAGGACTAAATGAAGTGATATACATCAAGTTCTTGAAACAGCTCCTGGGCCTTGCTAAATGCTCATTAGTTCTTTCTATTGTTTATCAGCCTAAGGAGAAAGTGTGTCCAATGTCTTGCTGAAATCCAGATTCCTCCTCTTTTCAGTCTTCCTCATTTTCTGCCCTCCTAATCAATTCCTATGCCTTTTAGGGTTCATTTATATTTTTCTAGTATCACTTACAGCTCCTAGGACAGTGTCCCTCACTTGGTTTGGCTCTGTTTTGCAGCCCTGACCATCTGCCCAAATAGGAGAGCACCCAGCAGGTGGGGACCAGCTCGCTCATCTTTGCACCCGTGCAGTAGCTGCTCTGCAGCCGGAGCTCAGCCCAGCGCTGGTGGCAAGTTAGTGGCTTCATGACTCAGTGTATTCTTTCCCCACTCCCACCTCCCACCTCCCACCATGAGGTCCTCAACAATTTTACTTGAATTGAACTGAATTTACTCTGGAAGTTTGAGACGAGACATCCTGAGTGGGTGTCACAGAGATCCCTGAAGGCTCCAGGCTTTTTTCCCAAAGATGCAGTAAAATCCCAAAGGTTAAATGGTTCTTCTCGCCCTCCCAGGTTGACTGGTACCTGGGAGAGATGTGTCCAGGAGCCCTCCAGCCACCCCCCCGCCCACCCCAAGCTGTTCCCAAGGAGTTGGCAGGGATGTCTCCTGTTCAGATTACACTGCTGACTTACCCACTGCCCACCTTTCTGGAAATATCTACGGTGGCTCTCTGGTGCATTGTTCTCCTAAGTGATAATTGTAGAAACCCATTCCTTTGTCTTTGGCAATAATAACCCTATTCCCAGGACTCCAGATGGAAAATAACAGTGTTAATTTCCAGACTTCTGGGAGGGGGAAGCCAGACAGAGTCACCCCAGCCGTGAAGGTTCTGTCTGGACCAGGCCAAATTCATCAGCCCAAATGGCTGCCTGAGCAATATTAGAATTCGGTCGGCCCATCATTGCAATTCTTTGAGCTGGGGGGCTGGGAAAAAGTAAAGCAGATTGAGTGTGTCATGCAAAAGCTAGACCAGGAAGCCTCTGAGATTAATTACAGCTGGCAATTCTGATGTCTGGGAGCGCCCAGGAAGTGCTGTCTGTGGGAAGCATACACCAGGCTCCCCAAAAGGCACTAAAGATGTGCTCCATCCACCACGCAAACAAAACTAATGCTGCCTACCGAAGGCTCTCCTTGCCGTTGTAAAGTGGGTTTCTATTAGTCACCAAGGGCCATTTGCCTGGATGCAAATGGCCACTTTACTGAGTGGATTATTTTAGTGCAATGTCTGCCTGGAGGTTTGTGGGAGCAACAGCCTGGGCTGGTATATTTAACAAGCACTGGGGCTTTCTCCTTTGGCTCTGGGGCTAAGCCCATTATCCTAGGAACAAATGGAACATGAAGGCTGCACCAGTGCTGCCAGAGCCCATTAAAAATTTTGCTATGAAACAAACTCAGTGTATCGCTCAATTGTGCAGAGAAGAAACTTAGAGGCAGAGACAGTACAGGGAAGGCTGGGCTTCCATCCCAGCATCTGTGAAACGGCCCGATCTCTGATTTCCTGCAAGGCCAAGCTCACACCACTCACGTCTTCCCAGCTCCTGGTGCTCAGTCTGAAAACAACTCTCTGAGACACTTTCCAAGGGGTCCCCCTGAGGCCCCATTTCACAGAATCAGTCTTATTCAGAATCAAAAGATTCCATGTCTTCTAACTCCTAAGCAAAACAAACATCCGGTTTCTTTCTGCTTTTCTCACTTCTACACCTTAAACAACAGCAACCACCTGACATCTTTCTTCATTCAAAATCCTCAAACTCAATCAACTTGTTATCTTAGAAGCTTCTCATCTCTCCTGATTTCCAACCTTTCTCTCCTTGCTGTGTTCTCTTCCAAAGCAGAACCCTGGGGTCAGTCTAAAGCCCTCCCTCTCCCTCAGAGCTTCTCCATCCTGGCTGCCAAGAGGGTCACCTGGGCCTTTTAGAAATCACCCACGGCTCCCACACTGCCCAGACCAATTCAACACACAGAGGGGGGCCTTGCACTGTGACGCACCTGGGGTTCTCTGAGCCCCTCACTCACCCACCCAGGTTCCAGGGAGCATAGATTTTACCTCCTTGGCTTTTCTCAACTCTGTGTCCTCTTCTTCCGCCTGTCGCTTCCTTCAGACTGTTTTCACTTTTGACCTGGATTGTGACAATAACATTCTGACTGGTCCCTCCACCCCAAGTCACCCCATCCGCCATCTTTCCTCTGTTTGCTGCCAGAATGATTTTTCTCAAATGCATAACAGATCTTGTCACTACCTTTCCTCCCTCCCTTCCTTCCTCCCCTCCCACCATTTTCTAAGCATCCTCTGTGACCAGGTTCTGGTTCTCAGGCTAGAGTTACTGGGCTGAGAAAGCAGACATCTCAGGCTCTGCTGTCTTAGAGATTATATTAATATTTGCTCAGGGGGCATGTTAAATATCAAACTATACCAGTAATTGTTTAATAACTGTGATTTGTGCTTGGTGCCTAGAAGTAAAAGGTAATAGGGGAGGGTTTGCGCTACTCACAATCTCCCAGGGGCTCACATACAGGATTCCTGGCTGAGGGTCCGGCTCAGCTGACACTGCTCTCACCATGCTCCTTAAAAGTCACTCATCAGACAAATCCTTCTTTAAGTACTACTGCTCTCATGCTTCCAGCCTCTCATTGCTGTCTGGACTTCTTTTTTTTTAATTTTTTTATAATTTATTTTAGTATCATTAATCTACAATTACATGTGCAATATTATGGTGATTAAACTACCCCCTTCATCAGGTTCCCCCCACATACCCCATTACAGTCACTGTCCATCAGCGTAGTGAGATGCTATAGAATCACTACTTGCTTCTCTGAGCTGTACTGCCCTCCCCGTGCCCCCCAACATTACATCTGCTAATCGTAATGCCCCTTTTTCCCCCTTGTCCCTCACTTCCCACCCATCTTCCCCAGTCCCTTTCCCTTTGGTAACTATTAGTCCATTCTTGGGTTCTGTGAGTCTGCTGCTGTTTTGTTACTTCAGTTTTTTTTTCTTTGTTCTTATACTCCACATATGAGTGAAATCATTTGATACTTGTCTTTTTTGGCTTGGCTTATTTCACTGAGCATAATACCCTCTAGCTCCATCCATGTTGTTGCAAATGGTAGGATTTGTTTTCTTCTTATGGCTGAATCATATTCCATTGTGTATATGTACCACATCTTCTTTATCCATTCATCTACTGATGGACACTTAGGTTGCTTCCATTTCTTGGCTATTGTAAATAGTGCTGCAATAAACATAGGGTGCATCTGTCCTTTTCAAATTGGGCTGCTGCATTCTTAGGGTAAATTCCTAGGAGTGGAATTCCTGGGTCAAATGGTATTTCTATTTTGAGTTTTTTGAGGAACCTCCATACTGCTTTCCACAATGGTTGAACTAATTTGCACTCCCACCAGCAGTGTAGGAGGGTTTCCTTTTCTCCACATCCTCGCCAACATTTGTTGTTGTTTGTGTTTTGGATGTTGGCCATCCTCACTGATGTGAGGTGATATCTCATTGTGGTTTTAATCTGCATTTCTCTGATGATTAGTGATGTGGAGCATCTTTTCATGTGCCTGTTGGCCATCTGAATTTCTTCTTTGGAGAAGTGTCTATTCATGTCCTCTGCCCATTTCTTAATTGGATTATTTACTTTATGTTTGTTGAGATGCGTGAGTTCTTTATATATTTTGGATGTCAACCCCTTATTGGATATGTCATTCATGAATATATTCTCCCATACTGTAGGATGTCTTTTTGTTCTACTGATGGTGTCCTTTGCTTCACAGAAGCTTTTCAGCTTGATATAGTCCCACTTGTTCATTTTTGCTTTTGTTTCCCTTGCTCGGGGAGATATGTTCATGAAGAAGTTGCTCATGTTTATGTCCAAGAAATTTTTGCCTGTTTTTTTCTAAGAGTTTTATGGTTTCATGACTTACATTCACGTCTTTGATCCATTTTGAGCTGACTTTTGTGTATGGGGTTAGACAGTAGTCCAGTTTCATTCTCTTACATGTAGCTGTCCAGTTTTGCTAACACCATCTGCTGAAGAGGCTGTCATTTCCCCATTGTATATCCAAGGCTCCTTTATCAAATATTGATTGACTGTATATGTTTGGGTTAATGTTTGGATTTTCTATTCTGTTCCATTGGTCTGTGGGTCTGTGTTTGTGCCAATACCAAATTGTCTTGATTACTGTGGCTTTGTAGTAGAGCTTGAAGTCAGGGAGCGGAATTCCCCATTTTATTCCTCCTTCTCAGGATTGCTTTGGCTATTCAGGGTCTTTTGTGGTTCCATATGAATTTTAGAGTTACTTGTTCCAGTTCATTGAAGAAAGCTATTGGTAGTTTGATAGGGATTGCGTTGAATCTGTAGATTGCTTTAGGTAGTATAGCCATTTTGACAAGATTTATTCTACCTAGCCAAGAGCATGGGATGGATTTCCATTTGTTAGTGTCCTCTTTAATTTCTCTTAGGAGTGTCTTGTAGTTTTCAGAGTACAGGTCTTTCACTTCCTTCGTCAGGTTTATTCCTAGGTATTTTATTCTTTTTGATGCAATTGTGAATGGAATTGTTTTTCTGATTTCTCTTTCTGTTAGTTCATCGTTAGTGTATAGGAAAGCAACAGATTACTGTGTGTTAATTTTATATCCTGCAACTTTGCTGAATTCAGATATTAGTTCTAGTAGTTTTGGAGTGGAGCTTTAGGGTTTTTTATGTACAATATCATGTCTTCTGCAAATAGTGACAATTTGACTTCTTCTTTACCAATCTGGATGCCTTGTATGTTTTTGTTTTATCTGATTGCCATGGCTAGGACCTCCAGTACTATGTTGAATAACAGCGGAGAGAGTGGGCATCCCTGTCTTGTTCCGATCTTAGATGAAAAGCTTTCAGCTTCTCGCCGTTAAGTATGATGTTAGCTGTGGGTTTGTCATATGTAGCTTTTATGATGTTGAGGTACTTGCCCTCTATACCCATTTTGTTGAGAGTTTTAATTATGAATGGATGCTGAATTTTGTCAAATGCTTTTTCAGCATCTATGGAGATGATCATGTGGTTTTTGTTCTTCTTTTTGTTGATGTGGTGGATGATGTTGATGGATTTTCGAATGCTGTACCATCCTTGCATCCCTGGGATGAATCCCCCTTGATCATGGTGTATGATCCTCTTGATGTATTTTTGAATTCGGTTTGCTAATATTTTGTTGAGTATTTTTGCATCTGTGTTCGTCAGGGATATTGGTCTGTAGTTTTCTTTTTTGGTGAGGTCTTTGCCCGGTTTTGGTATTAGAGTGATGCTAGCTTCATAGAATGAGTTTGGAAGTATTCCCTCCTCTTCTATTTTTTGGAAAACTTTAAGGAGAATGGGTGTTATTTCTTCTCTATATGTCTGGTAGAATTCAGAGGTGAATCCATCTGGTCCGGGGGTTTTGTTCTAGGGTAGTTTTTTGATTACCGCTTCAATTTTGTTGCTGGTGAATGGTCTGTTTAGTTTTTTTGTTTCTTTGGTCAGTTTTGGAAGGTTGTATTTTTCTAAGAAGTTGTCCATTTCTTCTAGGTTTTCCAGCTTGTTAGCATATAGATTCTCATAATATTCTCTTATAATTCTTTGTATTTCTGTGGGTTCTGTCGTTATTTTTCCTTTCTCATTTCTGATTCTGTTTATGTGTGTAGATTCTCTTTTTCTCTTAATGAGTCTGGCTAGGGGTTTATCTATTTTGTTTATTTTTTCAAAGAACCAGCTCTTGGTTTCATTGAGTTTTTCTACTGTTTTATTCTTCTCAATTTTATTTATTTCTTCTCTGATCTTTATTATGTCCCTCCTTCTGGTGACTTTGGGCCTCATTTGTTCTTTCTCCAATTTCAGTAATTGTGTCTTCAGACTATTCATTTGGGAATGTTCTTCCTTCTTTAAATAGGCCTGGATTGCAATATACTTTCCTCTTAGAACTGCCTTTGCTGCGTCCCACAGAAGTTGTGACTTTGTGTTGTTGTTGTCATTAGTCTCCATATATTGTTTGATTTCTGTTTTGATTTGGTCATTAACCCATTGATTAACTAGGAGAATGTTTTTAAGTCACCATGTATTTGTGAGCCTTTCTGATTTCTTTCTAAAATTTATTTCTAGTTTTATACCTTTGTGATCTGAGAAGTTGGTTGGTAGAATTTCAATATTTTCAACTTTACTAAGGTTCTTTTTGTGGCCTAGTATGTGGTCTATTCTGGAAAATGTTCCATGTGCACTTGAGAAGAATGTGTATCCTGCTGCTTTTGGGTGTAGAGTTCTGTAGATGTCTGTTAGGTCCATCTGTTCTAGTGTGTTGTTCAGTGCCTCTGTGTCTTTACTTATTTTCTGTCTGGTTGATCTGTCCTTTGGGGTGAGTGGTGTGTTGAAGTCTCCTAAAATGAATGCATTGCTGTCTATTTCCTCCTTTAATTCTGTTAGTATTTGTTTCACATATGCTGGTGCTCCTGTGTTGGGTGCATATATATTTATAATGGTTATATCTTCTTGTTGGACTGACCCCTTTATCATTATGTAATGTCCTTCTTTATCTCTTCCTACTTTCTTCGTTTTGAAGTCTATTTTGTCTGATACAAGTACTGCAACACCTGCTTTTTTCTCTTTGTTGTTTGCATGAAATATCTTT